>APFE030705964.1:213519-233023 GCA_000404065.3 Pinus taeda
AAGAAATTGTGTGGCTCAGAAAAAATCTTGAAGATTTGCAGGTAAAACAAGTACAATCAACTCCACTCATGATTGACAATACCTCTGCAATAAAGTTGGCCAAGAACCCAAAGTTCCATGATCGTACAAAGCAAATCAATACTAAATATCATCTGATCCGACATCATGTTGAGGCCAAAACAATCCATCTCCGTCATTGTTCCACAAATGAGCAAATTGCAGACATCTTCACCAAAGCGCTTGGAAGAGAAAAGCTTGAAAGATTTAGAAACGATGCTTGGACTCACCAACATCCCTTCAGATTAAGGGGGGGAATGTTGAAACCTAATCCTCAGTGATTGGGGGAATTGAATGTGAACAGTCATCAAGAAGATGAACTGAACGATCACATTCATGTATATAATAGATAGCTGGCTAATTGAATAAACAAATCAGTTTTCTGGAGTTACTCCTGGCCTGACAATACAAAATGTTTCTCATTTGTCCACTTTATGTATTTATCCTCATAGCTCCCAATAGGGAAGTACTGCTCCTTGATGGAATCCCAAAAAGAATTCCAAGTGGGTGTGGCTGAAAACAGTGAGGTCATACTTTCATCTTTCTGCTCACAGTAGGTTTCCCACTAGTCCTTGACGTGGGGGGTGACTTTGAGAAAAGAAAAAGTAATCTTTTGTCAGCTGGAAAAATCATGCACCGAAAAATATCCTTCTATCAGATTTAACCATTTATCTACAGTGTTTGCACCTATTTAGCCCTCAAATATGGGAATGTCAAAGTTTACTTGTACCTTAAAAGGAGTGGAGCTTCCAGAGTGGCTCCTGGATGTGGATGCGTTGTCGGTGGGCAACCGTTGAAGGATCTGGGAAAAGTTATCCATCATCGCATTCCTTTGTTTCTCGAGGGCCTCCTCGAGCAATATTTTGATAGGATCCTACCCCCTCGTCTTTGTTTTCTTCCCCCATGGGTGATCGTAGGGGTTTGTGAGGCTGATCTTTCAAAGGTTTAACCAGATCGAGCCCTAAATCCTTATATCTCGACCTCGTTGGGGACATGTAAAGAAAAACAGAGAAAGAGCAGACCGTTCTGATACCACTGATATGGATTTAAATAGGAACGCAACAAATTACAGATATAACCATAAATACAAAGATGCAATAGAAATAACACTTCATTTTATTAATACCAAACACTGAAATATCCTTACAAACAGAATGGAAATAAGACTAGCTCGAGCAATGGTAGGTTATCTCTGAGAAGAGATGTGACAGCTACATGCCTCTGAACTATGTTACAATGAGGCTCAAAGGCCTATTTACTATTTAGAAACAATAAAAAACCCTAAACATCCAAAAACCTAACCCTAGGAGATGAAGCGCCAAACAATGGGCCCCGTTTGGGTAAATTGGTACATCAACTTCCCGAGGTCATAACTTTGGTATATGATCTCCATTTGACAAGCACAATACCTCGTTAGAAATATCTATCTAAGGACTAAAACTTTGAAATGACCAACATGGATCACTGACCCATGTTGGCTTTGAATTTCCCAAAAAACATCGTTTAGGGCCTCAAAACGGCTCCGGAATTTTGAAACCCGAAAAACTACGAAAAATAGTAAATTGTGCTACAAATAAGGAAACCAAAAAACTGAAAGAAACAATGGTGGGGGTCGAAGTGGAATAGGCATGTGGCCACCAATATCCACCTAGATCAATTTCCTCATGTGTTCCTCCACCGTATGTTTTGGTAGCATCATTTATGATGCTGGCGATTGGTTTGCAACCCCGTGTTTTTCCCCCATAGGAGCTAGGTTTCTCTACCTTCATTGTCACCCTGGTTTTCCTACTGCGACCTCTAGTAGTCATTGGTTGAGCCATTGCTTCAAACTTACAGTGTGAAGTGGAGAGAAGGGTAGGTTGAATTGCCTGCACAGGTGGTAGCCCAAGCCCAGAAGTTGTTCGCTTCCATGAGACCCTACCACCCTGCGCACCTGTCAAGGGAGAAGCACGAAATGGTGATTTCCAGTATAAAATTCAAGGGACTCCCTCCCTTCTCCTCTAATGCATGTTGTCCTTTCCATTTGACCCAAACAGCGAAACAACTTCCACAACCCAGAGCCCATTTACATTATAGTTAGAAGAAAGATTTAAGAAAATAGCAAGGCTTACACCATAAGTACTGACCCCATACCCAGACCATCGTAGAACCATATTTACGCTCCCATAAAGACTTCCACAGAGGCGAAGTTCATGGTAGTTGGTTTTACCACAAACAATACAGCTCCAGCACAGACAGAGAACAAAACACGACCCTTCCCTGGGAAATATCATGAAACAAAACCCAGAGGCAACATTGTTGGCATCTCATCCCCAAACCCCAGTACTGTCATTCGAAGCCAGAAGAGGAGAGTCCCAAGGGCCAGCTGTAGACACACAAACCCCATTTAACCCCATCCTAGAAAGGAGAATTCCAAGCCAAACAGAGACAGAAACCATGTCGGGCAAAAGGACCTGTTGTAGCAGGGAGACAAGCTCATGCAGCTTCATGGAACCTCGCTTTCTCCCAACCCCTAGAAAATCGACATCATGCAGTCCCAAATCCCTTAACTAGATAAGTTGATGCATGGAGGAGAGAAAGAGATGACATGCCACATACCAATTTACCCTCACCTGGAGAATATTAGCTCACCACCTCGCCTGGATCTGTGACGTTCCACTGTGCTCGGCGTCACCCTTCCTCACTTCTTCACCATGGACAAAACACTTACCATCTACTCTCTCAGAGCGATTAACACAATGCCAAACCCAAAACATGATGTTGCTGCCACCTCCTGCGAGAGTATTTACCACCTGCATGCATGGAGGCACCGCACCTATCGCCTCAAGCTTGTGAAGGGTGGTGGGTTTGTACCCCAAAGCCATTTGCATTAAAATTCCATGACTGGAGTGTTGTCCAGCTCACACCCTGGTCAGAGGATTAAGTAAACAATTATTAGAGTATAGGCGATACGAACAATTATAAGAAGTAAGGAGGAATTTTATTTCTATTAATAAGACAATTATTGATCACATTTGGACAAATTTCCCTCTTTAACAATGTCATGTTCCTATTTCACATTCATACAGGAGTGATCATAATGCAGTTCATGCTTCGTTAGACTTTGTGTGATTCTAACGTTGCATAAGCTATGCTTTTGTTTATTTTGAATCATTAAATTTCACAGGAAATTGTAAATGCAATACAACAACCTTTTGTAAATCTTAACTATTTCATATAAATTGAAACGATACATTTGTTTGTTCATTCTCATGCGGAGTCCAAAATGGATAAGTAATTAATTTAACTATTGCAAGGAAATAATAATCTCTGATTGTAGAAATCACATATTCCCTTGAGATATGAGTATCCTTAAATCTTTATTTGTTTGTTTCCCGTTTACTTTTTTCAATATTTGATAGTTCAGATTTGTTAATTGTATTATCATAACTTAAGCTAATAACTGATTGTACAATTGAAGAAGATACGAAAGATGCATAAGCATTGTACGGAATGTGTGAATGTATGGAAGTGTTGCAGTATTTTTTACATGTTCCTTTCTTAGTACAAATGCGTTGCTTCGCTCATTTTCTTTACATATTTCCATTTTGTGTAACACTTTTTCCATGTGTTCATGAACTTTTTTTTAAATGCGATTAATTTTTGAACTAAAATTTATTTAGATTAACATATAAGAGATTGAAGCAATTTTCAATGATTAGCCAAATTGCATGCGCCTCTACGATTTTTCAAATTTGTGTGTCAAATTATTTATAAATCAAAGTCGGCAATGACAAAATAATGGGCACCAACCATGTGACCATATTGCTTCGTTGTAGAAATTCTTACTGTAGATTAACTTGATAATGCAATATAACTAAATCAAAATACTTTAATCTACTTCTATAATAAAACTTGTGGAAGCTTAATAGATTTGAGCAAGATCAAGTTGAACACATATAACCAGAAGAAGAATCAATGCACATGAAACACAGAAGAATACTCAGGGGAAACCCTCAGCTAAAAACCCCACTATCTGTATTATCATACAAGGTGGGAATATCTCAGAATTACACAAAGCTTCAGCTCTCACAGCTAGCTAGCTCTCAGTATAATCCTCCTGGATGCTCACGGGCAAACAAGGCTTCTCACAAACCTTCTCCTCTACCCTCCAAGCCTCCTATTTCCTTGAGATGTTTCTCTTGGGTGATCCTACTGTTGCCAAGTGTAACATTGATCACTCACACTGATCTCACACCCTGCAAAACTGTGCAATCCTCAAGGAACCTTATTCCTTCTGCATGCATGAGTTTCCTTTATAGGAGAAATCATGCAACTGATAGTACATTGTCCTTGTCTTTAATCTCAACTAGGTCTTTCTCAGAATAGACATGCATGAGTTACTGATGAGAGAATCTTCAATTATCTAGAGTACACTAGTTGGATGCATACATGCATTAACTGACTGAACTCACAATTAGTTCCTCAAACATTTTGGAAATAATTTAACTAGACTTAACTCAGTAAACTGAGCTAACTAATTACAAGTCAAATATAACTCAACCTTATCTCCTTAATTTAAGGGATAATTGTTGCATGACTTAGAAATACTTCTAACTTGAATTTCTCCAACTAATTAACTCAAGATGAATTAATTAATTATTTTTCAAGCAGCTGGTGAGACTAAATTCGAATTTTAATTGGCAGTTTTAATTCAAGGACAAATTAAAATTGGAATATTCTGGATTCTATTTTTATCATTTCTTGTTGCTATTTTAAGCACTCCCTCTCAACAAGAAAGGAATTCAACTTGATCTTGATCCTAAACCTTTGGAATGTTTTTCTTACAACACTTCTCTCTAGTGTTGTTGCTCTAGCCACTATAGAAACAAAAACGAAATCCGAATGATGCCTCTGTCATCAAAGTCTATAACTACTATTGCCTTTGTCAACAGAAAACTTCGCGCTTCTACTGACTCTGCCTTTTAGGACTGTTGTCAATCCTTATCTGCGCTCTTCAGTATCTGACTACTCTAGCCTCTGTCACTTTGATCTCTGACTGCATCAATCCCACTAATTCTTCCCGCTACTCTGTACTTTGGGCTCCCGTAGCTAGGTACGATCCATGAGATAAAACCTCTCAATGGACCCTGCCCAATTTCAGCCTTCTTGGGATTATCACTTCACATCGCCCCACCTCACACTTGGAGGTATGGTTGCATGTGCTCCCTCTGCCAACTTGGCTCGAAATTCCCCCTACTAGAGGTCTTTGCGTGAGTGGACGCATGTACCTGGTCTCCTCTCAGCATCTCCAATTGTGGCTCCTCCACAATTGTCTGAGACTTCTTCTGGGGCTGTATGTTGAGAGGTAATTTACTCTCCCTCTCAACTACCAAGTCTCTAACATTTTCCTTGCTCCTCAAGGTTGTGCATGCATCTTGAACCTCAAGAGCATACAGGTTCTTAACTCGTGAACTGATCTGCTTCACCTATCTCGTGGTGATGTGTCTAAGGAAAACCTTTCCCTTACTGAAGACAACATCGTAGCCTTTGTCCTCCAACATCGCAATCGATACCAAATTCTTCTTCAGTCCAGGAACATACTTCACAATTGTCAAGGTAATAAGAGCTCCATGCTCTCTCTGAAAAGCAATCGTGCCCACTCCTAAAACATTATACCTTTCATCGTCACCCATCTCTATGCGCATCTTGACATCTTTCTCCTCCAAGGTACTGAATAAACTTTTATCGTCGGTCATGTGGAATGAGGCTCCACTATCAAGATACCAACCACAACCCATCATCGATGACACCATGCATGCGATGAGAGTAAAGTCCATTTCAAACTAAGATGCTAATGCCTCACCTTTCGATCCTTCTGAGGATTCCTTCTTGGACTTCTTCGATGATAAATTAGTCGCATAATGTCCCATCTCGTGACAATTAAAGCATCTCACTTTAGACTTTTCAACCTTCTTCCCTCCATGAGAAGAATTTGATTTAGAATGGGATGCCTTCCCCTTCCCTTTCCTTACCTTACTTTCGAAGGCCAGATTTTCTTCATCATCATCCTTGGATGAAGAACCATCTCGAGTGCTCCTCCTGATCTCCTCCTGCATGAGATCTGACCACAGTCGTTGCCAATCCGGCAGTGTCTCCCTTCCATTCACAGAGTCCTAGTAGCTATTCCAGCTCTTTCGAAGTCTAAGGAGAGTGAGGCTCACCATATCATCATCGGCAGCAGTTATTCGCACACTTCCAAGCTCATCTCTGCAAGTGGTGAGTTTGTTCAGATATGTGGAAATAGTATTGCCATTCTCCATATTGATTCTTCGAAGCTTATCCTTGAGCGCCAATTTCCTCTGGTCACTAATGTTCTGGTAGAGGTCCTTCAATGTCTTCCACATTGAATATGGAGTATCCTTCCCATGGAGACTCAAGACAATATGGTCTTGAACACCCTCAAGGATGATCCGTCTCACCCTCACCACACACGTCTTCCACTCAGCCTACTCTTGTGCATCAGTTTAAGTTGGCTTTGGGATTTCTCGATCAATGAAATCCTTCAAGCCGTTGTTTTCTAATACAGCCTCCATGTGATCTTTCAATGCTATGTAATTTGAACTGCCATCCAAGGCATATTCAAGTCTCAAGCCATAGAATGCCATTTACCAACCTGAAGTATGAGATGAATTCGATTTGCACCTGCAACCCCAAAATTCAAACTTCGAATTCTCTTTTCAGTATACTATTCAGAACTCCGATAACCTTTGCTCTGATACCATGTGGAAATTTTGATTGTAGATTAATCTGATCATGCAATATAACTAAAGAAAAATACTTTACTCTACTTCTATAATCAAACTTGCGGAAGCTTAATAGATTTGAGAAAGATCAAGTTGAACACATATAACCAGAAGAAGAAACAATTCACATGAAACACAGAAGAATACTCAGGGGAAAGCCTCAGCTAAAAACCCCACTATCTGTATTATCATACAAGGTGGAAATATATCAGAATTACACAAAGCTTTATCTCTCACAGCTAGCCAGCTCTCAGTACAATCCTCCTGGATCCTCATAGGCAAACAAGGCTTCTCACAAACCTTCTCATCTTCCCTCCAAGCCTCCTATTTCCTTGCATTGTTTCTTTTGGGTGATCCTACTGTTACCAAGTGTAGCATTGGTCACTCACACTGATCTCACACCCTATAAAACTACGCAATCCTCAAGGAACCTTATTCCTTCTGCATGCATGAATTTCCTTTATAGAGAAATCATGCAACTGATAATACATTGTCCTTGTCTTTAATCTCAATTGGGTCTTTCTCAGAATAGACATGCATGAGTTACTGATGAGAGAATATTAAGTTATCTGGAGTACACTAATTGGATGCATGCATGCATTAACTGACTGAACTCACAATTAGTTCCTCAAACAGTTTGGGAACTAATTTTAACTAGACTTAACTCAGTAAACTGAGCCTAACTAATTACAACTCAATATAACTCAATCTTATCTCTTAATTAAGGGATATCCCTTAATTTAAGGATACTGTTGCATGACTTTAGAAAAACTTCTAACTTGAATTTTATCCAACTAATTAACTCAAGATGAATTAATTAATTATTTTTCAAGCAGCTGGTGAGACTAAATTCGAATTTTAATTCAAGGACAAATTAAAATTGGAATATTCTGGATTCTGTTTTATCATTTCTTGTTGCTAATCTCAACATTCATAATAGGGATAACTGAGCATGCCTTTTGCAGTGAGTACTATTATCAATGGTATGTAAGCTAATTATCATTATTACAAAGAATTCATAGCAACACATAAGCAAGATGCATAATAAATAGACAAGATGGTTTTGGAATTTTGAGATATATTTGCACTAGTTTCTGTAAATGTTAGCTTTGGTATCTTCAATTGCTATTTATTGAGAAATGTCTTGTATAACATATTTCACACTTGCAACAGTCAAAGCCAATTTCGCGCTTGTAATAGTAGAAATTGGTGATTATATACCGAATCGAAAAAATTGTGCCCCTCAACAATATTGAGAGCGTTATTGCTTGAGAAAGTGTTTTCAGCTATGAAACAAACATGGCTAGAAAAGCAAGTAGAGAAGCTATTAGCAATTATACCATTAACTTACTTTTGCATATCAATGAGAACTTTCATTAGTCGATTGCATATGAGTGTTATGTGAATCTATCGACGGAGGAGAATAACCACAACAAGATTTAGATTAGTGGATTGGAAAATGTTACATTTGTGCTAGAAGTTTTTGATTTCATGGAAATTGTTCATTTGTGTGCAAAAAAAAAATTGATTCAAGAATAAGAACCTTTTTTCTACCAACGAAAAGGATTCCTCTGAATGTGAATATATTTAGATGGATATTCAAGTTACCATAACCTAATATGCACTTGAGATTGTCTAAAGCATATAGTTTCCCGATGTGAGAAGTAGGAGTGGATAATGTTGTTGGAGATTTCTTTTCACCAAGTTACCAAGTTCCTTGCAATATTTTTTTCCTAGATATATCTATGTTTAAAAAAAACTTAGGGACTTTTTTTTGCTATGTGTGCGTGCCATGGGCCAAGAAACTACAACAAATGTTCCAAAATGCATTCTCTATATGCTTTATCATACATACAAAAAGGATTGTATATTTGATTGGGTTGATATCATTTCTAATGAATTATATTCTTAGTTAGACAATTTATCCAAGACCAATAGGTTCTTCATGATGGCATATCTCATAGTAGCTTTGGTTTCTAGCGATGACTTTTTTGCTTTTCCAAATAATCCTAAATTCAATGTGAATCAAGAACCAATGCAATTTAGGTATCCTATATTGTGGAAGCATAATGCTTCTTTATACTTTTGTCTAATTCAATATGTCTATGTAAAACAATTCAATTACATGATAACTGTGTTAGAGCCTAGATTTACCTCAAGCTGAAAAGGTAAGCTCCTAGGTCCACATCAAACCACGCTCAGCCTCGTAGCTAGCCCTACGAGGACGGGAGAGGGCTCTCTCTGGGTCAATCTCCGCAAAGGATAATCGATGGGGCTTGAGATGACTGAAATAGCTGTTAATCTTAGGCTATGTATGAAGTGCAAGGATTTAATATGAGTTTTTGGAGGTTTTGTGTTGGAAAAAGGGAAAGGAAAATTTGGGTCTGGGGATGAGGCCTAGTTTTTGCAGAGTTCTGATTGGGGCAAGGAAGGAAATCGTTTTGATGCTTTAGATATGAATGAATGGATGGATCAGACCGGTGAGGAGCCAAGGATGGCAAGAGATTCTTAAGAATCCTCCTCAAACAGATGAAAACATATAAAATTAAACAAAATTTCAAGGTAGAGCATAGCAATCCAATGGATTCTACCTTAATCACTCATTTGTTTAATTTCAAAAGAAAGGAGAAGGGAAAATGATACACATAAACATCAATTAACTTACAATTACATAGAGAAAAACATTATCAAAACACAGAGCCACATGGATCCCAACAAGTGCTGCAAAACCCTGGTCTTTCCTTAGCCAAAAATGCAAAGATAGAATGTACAATGATGTGCCAAGCAATCCCAAGTGTCCAACCATGAAAATGACTTAGAAATTACATAATATAGACAAGCCAAACCCATTCCCTTGCCTCTATGGGTCGATCTCATCATTCTAGGAGCTGTTTCAACCAATTCTAAACAAGGCACTGAAATCTAGGCAATCAAACAACTTGCCCCTATATGGAAGGAAACTGATTCATTCATTTAATTTTCACTTTTTAGTGAATGAATCCTCTAGAACAAGTAAATATGTGCCAAAATTATATCATAGTCATCAAGTTACATCAAGATAGATCAATAATTACATCAAAAAGAAAAACTAGTCAAAATTGGCCGAATTTCTGAGCTGAAAGGTGAAAAATAGGTCAAAATCCTCTATGCGTCACGCCTGAATTCTCTATGCATCGCGCCACTTTGGAGCTGATTTTGAGGCACTTTCCGAAGTCCAAATTGAGCTCATGATAGCTCGTTGGAAAACCTTTCCTGTCTACTTTCCAACCCAAGTAGAATGTCTGGATTTCGATGTCATTTTCCCCTCTAAAACTTCAATCTCCCAAGACTGCTTCCTGTGTGTCAAAATAGGGGCAGTGAGGTCATTTTTTGAGTGTTTTTGACCTCTTTGAGGGCCCAAAACTTGCCCAAATTTCTTGGCCATGAACAAGAAACCATAGATTTTGATAACAAATCTAGAAATGAAAACTTTTTATTATTTCGGGCCCTCTATCAAAAGCGAGCGCCACGTGGCGCAGCGCATAGGGAGGAAAACCCTGTTTTTTAGTGCAAAAAATTTTCAAAATGCAAAAATTGCTCCAAATTTCTTGAAATTTGGGTTGGACCTCCTCTATCAAGAGCTATGATGAGCCAAGTAAGACTTGGCCAATATCCGGAGTCGATCATGCTCCTTTCGCCTCTTTTTCCTTTTGGATGCCTTCCTTAGTTTTGCCTTTAAATTCCTTATTCGTGCCTTACAAACCTTGTTCAGTGCCATGTAGTGAAAATCCATGTGTCTCAACAATGCTTTGTCTCTATCAACCTTGTCTAGCAGTCTCTCCAAATGGATGTTGACTCTCTCGAGCCAAGACTCTCAATCAACGTTGATCTCTTGCTCAAGTGAAGTAAACTCCACCCTCCTCCATTGGGCAGCTTGGCGATTCTCGAATATGTTTTCCACCTCTATGAGGCCTCCTAGGTGCATGTCCTTCTGCATGTGAATCACTTTGGGTCTCCAATTCATAATTAGATGAAGGATTAGATGCCATAACTGCTGATAGACAAATTGGCTTGAAGAAACAGGTGTTGATGTGTCAAACTGTAGTACTCTGTTTTTATGATGTGATTGATCTCTGCCACCAAGGGGAAAATAGTGAAGCAAGGGACTGTTAGGAGAGGGGAAAACTAGTGGGAAATTTGGGAATTTTGGGATAGACTAAGTTAGGGAAGTATGGGATTTTATGGAAATTTTGTATAGGGTTAGGAGTTTTTGTATAGGTTTAGGGTTTGGGGATTTTACATTAGGAAATTTGGGAAAGGGGATTTGGGGTAGGGGATTTAATGAACTTAGGGGGATAGGGGAACTTAGGGAATGATGAAATCAAAAGAAAAATGAGATGAGGGAGTGAACTTGGTGAAAAGACAGTGATTTGAAACCCTAGCAACAAGTTTCCTTGAGGTATTTTAAAAGGGAGGGTTTGATTTTCTTATTGGACAACCACCATAAATTGAATGGAAAACTCCTTTACTAGCATTAGTGAGAGCTTAACTTACTTGTGCAATGAATAATTTGAATTTTGGAGCTTCTTTGGAGGAATTTTTGAATGGATTTTAGGCTTTTAAGCCCAATGCGCCGCGCCTTCCCTAGGCGCCGCGCCTTCCCTAGGCGTCGCGCCAATGTATTTTTGCAATGAGAAATGCAGCCCAATGTGCCGCGCCATTGCTATGCATAGCACCTTTTTGCAGGATCATTTTTGAGGCCTTCCTGGTGTCCACATTAGGCGTAGGATAGCTTTTTGGAAATTTATTTAAGTCTAATTTCCAAGCGAACTGAAATTTTTTAATTTGTAGTTCATTTGCCTTATCACAAATTAAATCACCCAAGACTGGTCAAAATGTGCCAAATGAGGCTGCCTAAAGGAAGATTGTTGTTGCAGTCAACTTTTGAAGGTCTTCGGCAACTCCAAATTGAGCTCAGGATAGCTCATTGGAAAGATATTTGTGTATAGTTATCATTTGACTCATAACTAAAATCATTTGGCCAATAAATATAGGAGAAAACTTGATTTTCCCAAGGTCACTTCAGAGGTGCATCAATTCTCCTGAGGCAATTGTATTTTTGACGTTTCTCTAAAACCGTGACACCTGTGTAAAAAGTGAATGAGGTTTTTCTTCCTTGGCCTATTTTGGACAAAATTTTCTCTCAATTTTCCCAAATTCATATTTTATTTCTCAGAAACATCATTTGAGTAAAACCTACCCCGATGTGTTGAACAAGGGATTTGTCGAAATGAAGCGAAATGAAGGGGATAAGGGGCTTCTAAATTCTTGAGAAAAATTTTGGAAGTAAGGAGGGATGTTAGGAAGTAGAGGAAAGTGGAATTTCAAAGATTGAGTGAGGGGAAGGGTTCCAAAAAGGCAAAACACAGGCCTAGCCTAGAAAATAAGGTTTGTAGCAAGAAACTAGGGTTTGTGCAAAAATGAGGAATTTAGGGGATCTCAGTGATGGGAAGTGTTTAAAAAGGTACATTAAGGATAGGGGAAGGTGTATGAACATCTGGATACAAGTTTTGCTAATGATTTGATCATCCAAGAGAAATTACCTTCAAAACCCTAGTAGAGGGAAATGAACTTTACCTAGGCACAATTGAAGCATGAACAAGGTGTAAAATGACCAAGTGGAACTTGACATGATGATAAAAACCCTCTTAATGATGGTACACTCAGCTGAATAGTGACATGGACCGACATTTGGACAACTTTGACAAGAGTAAAAGCAAACCCTAGACCTAATACCTATTGACCAAATTTTGCTTGAAAACTCACTGAAATGACAAAATTTGACCTTGACACCTTAAAATCACTTTGTAAGAGCATATTTGATCACTAGAGGAAGGCTGAAAAGATTGAAACTAACAAACTGGACAACATCCTCATCGAATATCTTCACACACACAAGTTTTCCTATGGGGCAAAGGTATGAAAGAAGAAAGTGAAAGTAATATGCTAATTCAAATTTATGGATTTCAAGGTAAGTCGTTGTTATTGTAAAAATTTGTTATAGATAGGTATTTTGTTGCTGAATTTTGTAGACAATACCATGACTAGCTAATTATATTTGACAGAAAAAAGAGAAAACATTTCATTTCTTTCTCATTTACTATTGGTGAAATCATAGTGAAGAATGAGGCTCAAGTTATAGAGCTCACAGAGACTTTGCATCATTTTAACTTAAGTAAAGTTGAAACTATTAAAGCCTTTGATAAGTATGGTCTATTTGGTGCACACTTGGAAACTATTGGGTACAAGAACTTGTTTCCAAAAATTAGAGAGCAGTGCGAGGAAAGTCAAAATGCATCAACAAAAAATCAAAGTCTAGTTGTAGATTCTAAAGAAATCACCAAAGAATCAAGTATCAAAGCTTCTACAAAGCAATATGTACGTTGCAAAAATGATAGTGATGAAATTTCATCCTCAAGTCAAAAAAGGAAAATGATACTACAAATACAAAATTGATTCACGCTAAGCTATCAGCTAGCGGAAAGGTTAAAGATCCTGATCGAAGATTTATTTTTAAAAAAATGTATCCTATTGAATCATCAAAATCCAAAAGTCCTATGAAAGATAAAAGGTGTTGAAGGAGCTATAAAAATAGAAGTTTGGAGCGGTGGGCTAGCTCATTGGGTTAGTGCTTGTTTTGAAGAAAATCAAAAAATAATGGCGTAAATTGTAGAAGAAATTATTATTTTTTATGATCATTCTGTCACATTGCAAAATGATAAGTATGACAGGGTGGCAAAAAACTGAAGATTGAGAAAGTGAAGCTTCGCAACAACAAGGTTTTAGAACAAACAAAATTGCATGTTGATCTATCTGGAATTGCCACCACATCAGTCATGAAACTGCATCAAGCTACCGATGACGTGCTTGCACAATCTGTTAGTCAACGGGTAGTAGAAAATTTGAGATTAAAAATAAGAATAAAGGACCTAGAGTATTCTCTAAATATGGGTTGTTTGTTGATGACTCCATTGGCAATATAGACAACATTATTGGTGATTTCTACCCGTGGCACATCACATAGATTCGCTAAATCTATTAATCTCCTTAATGTGGTGAAAACATATATTATCAGTAATATATGCGAAATATTACAAATAATTGAACATGCATGGAAAGAAACTTTCAATTTGGAGCATTTAGTACAAAGAACTAAGTCATTTGTGAAGTGCATTCAACGTGATCTTGAAGGACATAGGTATTTCATGAACAATGAATTATTTTCTTTTAGTCAAAGACTTGATCTACTTTATGATCCAGAGAAAAAACGACAGGAACTGTTGAATGCTAATTGAATGAAACAAATCAGATTTTCATCGTCTCAAAGAATCAGACAAATGGAGAACATTATTTCTGAATGTGAAAACATAGAGAATCAAAGAGAACAATGCCTATTTCAAGGTTGTATAGATTGTGTAGAATTGGAACGGTCCACACGTCACATGTGACTATGGATTAATTTCGAGAAAAATGATGACAGTTGAATTGGATAAGCTAAAACAATCAAAAGCAACAGAATTCGATAATATAACTAATTTTAGTACACAAGAAATTAGTGAATGGCTAATTACCTTTGTTAATGTTAATAATCAGAACTCTAATTTCGTTGTGAAATTGTAAAGAGAAGCCAAGGAAATTGATAAGGATATATTCATTCAACATGTCAAAATGGAAATTACAATTTCTCCTGTGAAAGATTGCATCCAAGAAAAGCTAAATAAATTGCTTCAAGAATTTAGAAATTGAAAAAAAAGTTGACGGTTAAACAATTAATATCTATACTTTTACATATTGTCAGTCTTATTAAATATTGGAATATTCGTTTTCCTGTTTACAAGTGATTAAATGTTCAAGTTTTTTATATATGTTATCATGAACTAAGCCAACCTATAGATGCAGTTTCTTGCTTTTCTTTACAAAAGGATTTTTCATATTGTGGTTCACGAGAGTCCAATTCATTTACTTTAGCGGCTAGGTATAAAGATTTTGATAAGCGCTTTAGAAATCAAGTGTTATTTTTGTACCCAAAAATTTCGAAATGCTTTACATAAGGGATTTCATTTGTACATGCCTTTGTTTCTTCAGATAGCTTTGTTTCAGAGTTATATTATCATTTATTATGTTTTTTAATTGATAATGGAACATGTTTTACTATTTTCCCGAAATTCATATGCAAAAATTTAAAGAGATAAAAAAGTGAACTGGTTGTCATGAATATGCTGGTGAATTGGGATATCAGAAAAGTCTCGTTATGGATATAATAATTGTGATGAATAGCCATGTAGTATTATTGTTACTCCAATTGTATTTGTTACTATTTAAAATCGATTGTTTTGTGCAAATTATGAGACTGTTTACCAATTTTGTGGACAATTTGGAGATGATGGATCTTTAGTTGATCCAAATGAAAATGAATATTCAGTAACTATTTTTAGTTGCCAGACATTTGTTTCATCTTTGATGTTTATTTTAATCATATCTATGGTAATTGACATTTGAATCTGGATACAACTCTTGTTACTCTAATTGTTTTTGTTATTGTTAAAGACTTTTCAAACACAAATAGTGATCACTTTTTTCTAAGCCTAAATTTTTTTACCATTTTTGTGCAATGTTGTTAAATGATCTTTTTGCAAAAGTTTCTAAGAATATGCTTTGTGTTCTTCATTATTCTTAAATACTTTTCATGGAGTGCTATGAAATAATGTGTATTTTGCAAAAGAATTTGAGGATATTCTACGTGTTGTTACCTGGATGCATTATGTAGTTTTGTATAGACTTTAGCTTATAAGTTAATCATTTATACTTATTCAATATTTGATTCACACATAGACTAAACTTTTCATGATACACATTGGTACTTAATTGACTCATTCATAGTATGGTTCACATATTCGTTTTACCGCAAAACACTTCTTCCTTAGATGGATTGAAAACATGATTTATTTAATATTGCATAATACAAGTTCAATTAACAAATGTGAAACTAATAATGCACTTAGTATTCAGTAAACGCGGATAACAAAGTTTGATTTTAGATTGAATATTTCCATGCAGCTTTGGCCAATCAATGCAAATTTGTTAGGCCCCTATACTACTAGTGTAACCCCTTATTGTTATTAGTACAACCCACTTATTATATTGATGTACCTGTTAACACCCAAGTTGTTCCCTATGACTCCCAAGGGAATACGGCCGGGGTAACCACTAACCAATCTTTGGGCTACAGCTTCTAGCCCAGCTGTAGTCAGAGAGGGCTCTCTCTATAAGGTTTGTCACTGTTTTAGACGAAGTTTTAGGCTAGTTATGAAGTGAATTTTTGTTTGTTTTTGTGTTTGGTTGGGAGGATGCTTCTGATAGCTTTTAGAGTCTGTCTGTAGGTGAAACTAATCCATTGGGCAATGGGGTCTGTAGCTGTTGCGTTCTTAAGATCCTGGATTAAGTGTTGCTGGTATTACAGGGCCTGTGTGTATTCCATGAAACAAATTGTAAAATGTGAGAGTGAAGTGA
Organism: Pinus taeda; assembly: GCA_000404065.3. Classification (NCBI taxonomy): domain Eukaryota; kingdom Viridiplantae; phylum Streptophyta; class Pinopsida; order Pinales; family Pinaceae; genus Pinus; species Pinus taeda. The sequence goes on from APFE030705964.1 coordinate 229,911, forward strand.
AGAACAACTAGCAAAGAGCAATTTAAGAATTCTTTACTTAAGCTGACTAGTGTGACAGAGGTCTGTTGTTTAGGAGCAATTACTTGAATTCCTGAAATAACAAAACACTGTGATGATGTGGTATTAAAGGTAGCATTGAAGAATTACTCTTTAAATATTTTAACTGAAGAAAACATATGAGATAGCTTAGATTGAGCTCAGGGTAACCAATGATTAAATCCTGAGACTATTCTTTTTCCTTGCTACCTAGATATTAGAATGTATGGAAAACATGAAAGACATATGAAAGAATAATGATCACATGTAAAACGAAGAGTAATGAGAAAAACTTATTGAGCCATGCAATACACAGGAATCCTGCAACTTTGAGCCATACACCATCAGGAGATCAAGAGACACAATGCTTGAAGAAATCCCACTGTCCTTTGTATTAGTTATCTGAGAGTTTACAATATGAGAATAACAGAAGAGATATCAAGAGATTTCTTACATCCAGAGTCCAACCCCTCTAAACAAACGCGAGGGGGAATATATATAGGTTTCATACAAAAATTCTCAGGTATTGAGTCATCTGAAGGAAAATATCTCTTACACTCGTACATGGAGAGTAGATGAGAAGTAATTACAAATATAAATGACTCTTAAAAGCCTTTAACTCCTGTCAGGATAATGTTTTGACCTTTTGGCATTGCGGAGTCAGCTGTGCGGCTTTATCATAACTGTAGAATGAAGTGCTCTGCAACTGTTACTTTTTTTGTCTTCTTGGCCCTGCCACCTGTGCTTGCTGATGCTGTTGCTGCGGTCGAGTACCTGTGCTGAGTTGGCTCGGCGTCTTCATACCTGCTGTTATGGCTTTTGCCTACCTGTATATGCAATATAAACCTTTTTGCCGAAAAAGATTTAACCTCTCAACTTTGGTTCAAAAGTAACCTTATTAGATCTTGCCATGTGTCTGGAGGAGGAAGCTGATGTTTCAAAATTGACCCTAAGGTCTCATCAGCCTCTGTATACTTGTAGAAATGGGGGGGCTCATCAAACAGATGTGATACTTCATTTCTGATAAAAAACAAATTATCTATTTTTTCAAAAAGAATTTGCCCTGTTACTGGGCCTGCTGAAGATGTTCCTGGTGTCTCAGCAATCTGAATTGCTGCAAAAGTGCTTACCTCTTGATATATTTTTCATGAGAGAGTAACTTCCCTGATTCTAGCAAGCTGGGGAGCCCTCTGTCCTGCAGGGCCAAGAACCTATTCTGAAACTTGTTTATATCTGCTTGCATATCCTGGATTCTTCTGTCCAGGGTTTGGATTAAATTCTTCATTGTTGTGACTCTTTTGATCAGAGAAATGGTTTCAGTCCTATTACCAATTCCCATTTTTACCAACTGGGAACTTGTCCTATAGTTGAGTACTTCAATCATCCTGGGGGAAAACTCAGGCATGTTGCCTAAAGAGGTCCTTGCTCTCTGTAGTTCTTTTCTTGCCCTACCAGTGAGTCCCACTTGCTCGTATATGGCATCAATGTACTCCCATTGGTTAGTTATTGATTGTCCAATGGCAGTCCAAATCACTTGTTTGAGCTCTGTTGTAACTTTCTCAAAATTGAGCTCCTTTTCTAGCTCTGCAATTGTTTTCTTCAGAGCTTTTACTTCTCTCTCCCTCTCAGCCACATTTTGCTTAGACTTATCATATTTTTCATTTATCTTAGCTAAGTTGTCCTTGGCTTGACTGAGCTCTGACATCTGAGACTCTAGTACCTGAATTTCCTGCCTTAGTTTCTGCATGTCCAGGCTCTCAGCCTGTTCTGTTGTTGGTGCTGTAGTGGCTGGTACTGTGATGCCCGGAACATCTTCTGCTGCCTGTTGCTTTGGAGGGATGGTACCTTGAGGGGTCTCCTCAAGGTCTATTGATTCTGTGGGCGGCTTGGAAGATTGCCCTGCTTCCCTCCTTTGTAGCGCTGCTTCTAATGTAGTCTTTGTGTCTTGCAGCTTTTGCTGTGTTTCTATCAGCTCTTTATATAAGGTCATTAGTAATGTTGTTGCATCCTTTTCTTGCCTCTGCTGGGCAACTTCATCTGTTTGTGGATGTAGAGTTGGGGAGATCTTCATTTTCTTTTTAATTGCAGCTATATCCGCATCCCTCAGTTTAAGGAATTGCTGTATTGCCTTCACGTCATTGGGGTCATGCCCAAACTCTATGATTATTTCCTCTAATGCCTTGATTCTGTTGTCTTTAGCTTGAGAGGATGCCCTCTCCAACTCAAGCTGAGCTGCAGTATTATTCAAGCTATTTTGCAGCCTATAATTGATCAAGGTCTTATCTGCCAGTGTGGCATAGACCATCTCACCCGTCTGCTTGTGGAGTTCAATTTGGTCTATGGGGTGTATGTCTTTCGAAAGGACTTCTAAATTAGTCCTTATATAATCTGCAGCTGTTTGAGGTTGCTGCACTGTAGGGGCAAAATGGCTCATGGTCATCCTGCCTTCTTGCACATCAAAGGCAGCCATCAGCCTTTGTTGGTTTGCAGGAGCCATATTTAACAAATGATTATAGAGCCGAATCTTTATTGGCTCACTCCTCCTTTTGGCGTCTTTGAACTGCTCCTTTATGCCTGCAGGTGTATTCTGCTGTTGTCCTGAGGAGCTAACCTCCCCAAGTGCTGCCTTATCCTACTCCTGATGCAAGGAACTGGCAGAGGTCTCTAGGCTTTGCATTTCTTCTTCTGAGAAAGGGTTGAGCCTCTGCCTCTTATCTGGTCCTTCTGTGAGGGGGGTCTCCCTCTCTCTTTTTCTGCTGGTGCCTCCCTCTGAGGGGTTTGGAGGACAGAAGAGTCTACCCTAGAATCCTGTCTAGGAGGCGCCATGCTAGTTGTTTTTTCTTGGGTAGCTGCCTGGCCTTCTGCTCTTTGTGTCTCCTGATCCTGTTGATCAGTTTGTTGCTGCTGATGGCCCTGTTGGCTCTGTTGGTTCTCTTTTTCCTGCATTTCTATGTCCTTTCCCTTGCTTTGTTCTTGAGCTGAGGTCTGTGCTGCCTTTTGAAGTGTTGCAGATGAGGAGGCTGGTGCTGTTATGTGAGAGCTTGTTAGAGCAGGCACCTGAGAAGGACATTCCAAGT
>APFE030705967.1:0-44981 GCA_000404065.3 Pinus taeda
ACGTGTATTGAGCGCCTCCAGATGGTTCATGCATCCCTATGAAAGAGGAACTTATCCCATCAAGAGAGAAGCTACCCCATCCAAAAGAGGGAGTATCCCATTGATGTTGGACTTGAATAAATTCCTCTAGAACACTATAAATACAGGCATTGGGCCAAAGGAGGAGAGGTTGAAAGCTGAACATTCCAAAGGGTAGATGGTGCTGGAATTAGGACTTCCTTGTAGAAGCTTGTGAGGAGAGATGACCATCCTTTCTTGTTTCATTTGGAAGTGGGTGAGCTTGTCAAAGTAAAGGAAAACTCTTGCTGGACCCTAGGAGGAACTTGTACAACACCAAGGCTCAGGCTGTAATGGTTTCTTTTGTTTCCTATTAATACAAATAAGTCCATTCTTCTCAATGATTTGTTATTAATGAATCGTTTCATATACTCCTTGGTCTATATGTTGAATATGTTTTGTTTTATGAGATATTCAGGTGCTATGTAATCGTTTCATTGTTAGTGAATGCAGGTTTCAAAGTGAAGGAGGAATTCATCTGGATCGACAAGGCTAGACTACTACAACAGCGTTGGACTACATTTAGGATCTAAAACACTTGGTTTCTCGTATGATAATGCATGTTTAGAAAAGGATTGCTCTTAATTGTCTTGTTTGTCATTAGAAAGTCTTAGGCTTCTAGGGAGGTTGGTTTTGTCCGCAAGATTAACTCTTTCCACATGACAATGTTGATATATTTATTAGGTATGTTTCCATCAAGGACAACACATTAGCCATAATGCCAACAATTTTGTCACTTTTAACTTAATAACGATGTTACTTTGTTACTATTTCTAACCATCCCTAGAACATAATTTCTTCTAGATAAGTGTGCCTTAGTCTAGACTAGTAGGTTCTATTGAGAAATCAAGGTGGGTAGTGTAGTCATATCCCTTCTATATTTAAAATTATCTATTAAATACTTTTACACTTCCATGCCATCCATAAAAATAAATAATCCCCTAAACTATGGTTAAATTATCAAATATAATCCAGAAAAGGATCATGAAGAAAGATAAATAAAAATGCAGGCCTTAAAAAGTCAAATCAATCCAAATAAAAGGATGAAGAGGTGAAGAGAAAAATAAATTAAAGAAAGAAACTACTTCATCACGCTCCTTCCTTTCAAGTCCCAAGAGAAAAACACTTATCCAAAGAAAAAAATACTTAGAAAAACATATATCAAAGAAAAAATAAAAAGGGGAAGTGTGTGTAGGTTGAAGTAGTAAAAGCTCATTCTCACAAGGGTTTTAAAATGAAATAAGACTTCTTGCCACAATTTAATTGGCCAATTAAAGTAGAATTACACTCTCAATGCTATATATGATTTTGTAAGTTAATCCATATGTTACCCTTAAATATTCTTTCATAAAAAATAATAATAACATCCACCTATTTTAATTGAGAGGACTTGGGAATACCTTATGTTCTAGCCCAAATACATGTGTTATAGGGGTAAGGTTGTTGCCATGGTTAGTTTTCAAGTAATTTGGTAACATTGACTAAGTTATTTGTGTTAATTTATCTTATATTTCTTAATATTTGACTATTGGTTGAGGCTAAACATACTATTAAAGGTTTAGAACTGTGCATTGGAAATTATATCATTCAACATGGATAAATATATGGTACTTCATCATTTCCAAATGTCTACATAAACATTATTTGGAGAATGATTTTGAAATGTACAATTTTTTGCTACCATATATATTAGGAATATTTCCCTTATCCATATTTATATCTGAGAAAATATTTGATGTAAAATTGAATTGGTTGGTTAAATGAATACAACTAGTTTCAATTATTATATTCCTAGAAGTTTCAAAAAAAATTGTTTTGACCACTATATTATTTCCTTAGATCTTCTAGAAAAAAAGGTACATATATCTTTTCCACTTATATTTTTTTTTATTTTTTTGACCTTATCAATGTGGACAAATTTAGATTAGAAATTAAAAAAAAAAAAAAAAAACCAACCCGTTTTTTTCAAGTTATATGTTGTTTTGTCACTCTTTCTTCTTTGCATTATGCCTTTTTAAGATCCAGTGTGAGTCATTCCTTTAGGAAATCAATCATGGTGAAAACAAAGGAGATAAAGTTTTGCTAAGTTTTCCTCTAGTGCGTTTACTTAGATGCATATTATTTTTAATAATTAGGAAGGTTATCTTTAGGAATCTTTCAAATGTCTTCATTTTTGGCTCTAAGTAAATTTGTTTTCATTAGATATAGTTATTCTTCTTGTTATCATATTTAAAATTTATTGTTGACAAAGTGTGTTTATAGGTGATTTTAGGATTGCTAATCCTCCTCCATCTGCATGTTGATGTGAGTTGTGGCATATTAATCTTAACATATCGTACGAAGAGAAGGGATCAATCCAACACATGTAGAAGGATCCAAATTTAACATCTTGAATTAGTTTCCCAAATATGTCCTCATAAAGTATTTTTCCACTTTACGATATTTATAACTTTTCTGAGGATTTAATTACATTTCTTTCATTAATTATATAGAAAGTTTTTTTTTTTTAGATTTCAATTGTTGTTTTGTTTTTTATTTTTATGTAACTTAGTTAAAATAGGATTTCTTAACTTTTTTTTAGGAATAAATTTTGCTACTTTTGTTAGTGATTTTGTTTTCCTAATTAGTATTTAAAATATATTGCATTTATTTTGTTATTTAAATAAGGTTAGATTTAAAAAAAAAAAAAAATTGTTTATCTTACTTTTGCAATCATTTAGATCTCACCTATTATCATTATTACCAACCTACATCCATCTTAAATTTGATCTACACAGTGTTGATAAGGATCAAGTCCAAAGTTAAGATGGATCTAAGCTAGTACTCTTGCATTCCATATCAAGTTTTCCTGAAGCCTTTAAATAGGCTTCATCATAACAAATGCCATGGGTTATGCAATACTAGGGTTTGTAAATCACAATAATTTTATAGTTTAACTTAACTTTATTATTTTATAGTTTAAATTTATAATTATTGTTTTGTTTCATTTTTTAATTTTAATTATTGAGCGATTTTCACCTTGTTGGGAAAAATACTAAAGGGGAGGAGGACAGGAGTGAATCAGTATTTTAAAACTCACTTAAAACTTTCAATTTCTTATTCATATGTATGTACGCTACTTCCCTCACGTAAACCAACGTATGCACACAACTGTGATGAAAGAAAACAACATATATCTAGTTAACTATATTTTTATACATTTCATCATATGTAATACTTTAACCAGTGTATCTTTACTTCATTATCCTTTCATTAAACAATAATCATGAGCGATAAGAAGAAAACAAACATCACACATAAGAAACACAAAAACACATGGGGACACCAGGATTTTTAGATGGAAACCCAATGTGGGAAAAAAACATTGTTTTCACCATCTACGTATTCATATTATTATAAAGTAAAACATCTTACAATATTGTATTGGTGTAGACTCATACTAGTACATAGGCATCCACCTGCAGAAGACTGCAACCTTCTCTTTTTCTCCAACACCCACTGGAAGGGATCTTTAACCCCCTAACCTTGTTTAATGGCACCCACTGGAAGGGAGCTCTAACCCCTTTATCTAATTCACCAGATACCACTGGAAGGAAGATTTGACTTCCCCACTAAAGGATCCAACCCTTAGCACCTCTGTGGACCATGTTTCATAATATTTCATACTGGATCAACCTGATCTAAAACATCAAACCTGTAGGCCACTTTTGATCATATTTTCAAATTAGACCCACTACCATCATTTAAGCTCAATACCAAATAACAATGTTGAAACCAATCACAGTATCAAATTACTTAATCACTAAACTAATCAAATAACTGAATCTCTAACATTTCTTACAGTTGAATCAAACCAATCCATAACAGATATAAACCATCAGATCAAATATACATTCATCAATATACCAAGCCAAACATTATTACCCATCATAAAATCCAATTGTTGCTACTGCAAACCCTGATCAACCATGTATCAGATTGTATATGCTATTTTTCTTAATCATACATGCGTATGTATGTGCTTATCCTGAAGCATACCCGCGTATATATCTCAAAACACTAATACCTGAATCTAAATCACTGTCGCAATGGATCAATCACTGAAACACATGTTGAACCCATCACAGATCACTAAACCAAATAGATATCATCACATAGTAGCATAATCCATAGTCAACATTTCATTGCATAAAAAAGTCAACCCAACCAACACTATCAAACACATATTATCATAAGAGAGGCTTCATCGACAGGCAACATCAAACATAACATAATTGATAAGACATCATTAACAAATCATACTAGAAAACCATAATAGATGTATGCAACTCTTATAAATAACTTCTGTGTGTGTACACGCTTCTCATTCACCACACCTGCATACAGATCTTCCCATACTATAGAATATATATGTGACTAGTCAGAATAAGATCTGTATATGTATGTGACTTTTCAATGGAAAAATTATGTACAAATTTGTAATCTCTTAATCATACACTCACCAAACAACAAAACATTGTTCAAACCCAAATCTCGGCATAAAATATGTTATATACACACATCATAATATCATCATCACAGATCTATCAAACCCTAAACAAATTATCAATATGTGGTCATTTCAGATCTATTAGATTTGATCCATCTCCATCCTCCCTGGTGCACACCTATTTCAAATCAATTTATTCATGAATAATCCATCACATGCACACCTAACACTCGATCTGTTAGGTCCCTATAATACTAGGGATTCCCCCATTGCTATTGTCATTGTAGCCCTTATTGTTATTATTGTGCCCCTATTGTCCCCGTATTGTTGTTAGTGTGCCCCATAGAAACCCACTATTGTTATTGTTGTGCCCTTATGTTATTACTGTTATGTCGGGTTGATTATATTGTGACCCCTTAGACTCATACATATAGAAGGGAGGTTTAGTCATTTGTATCATCCAAGAATTGTTCATTTGTGTAATGTAAAAGATGTTTCCCCCTTGAAGAGGCTCAATTCTAAGGCATTGATCTATCTTTTCTATCTTTTTGTGAGCTGGTTTCATAAAATTTGGTATCAGAGCCTCTAGCATTTCTACAACCATAAGTTCAATTTCACTCTTTTAGGCATAGGGATATCTGTACGCCCTGATGTTTGGAGGAACACTTCCCGTAATCAAATGAATAGCATGATCATAATCATGAATAGGTGGGAGGCCTTTGGGAGTCTCAAATACCTAGGAATGATTGTCCAAGACTTTTTGGAGTTCTAAAGAAATCGATGATTTCGATGTGGGAACCTCTAGCGAACATAATTGTGTAATAATGCCTCGTTGTTACTTGTTTAGAAGCTTTGTAATACCGTTATAACTAATTATCTTTCTCGTTTCCCTGCAATACCCCTTAATTCAACATCCTTTCCTTCTGCACAAAATTTCATGAAAAATTCTTGAAAATTAAAAGCTATTGTACCCAAGGATTGTAGCCATTGGACTCCCAGTACAACATCAGCACCACCCATTGGAATGGAAAGCATTGGGCTATTCAATACATATTCTCCCACAGATAGATTGATATTATGGCACTTTCTAGAGAAATTTATGGTTCCTCCACTTGCAACCATCACTTGACACTCCGGTGTTGGATATAGGAAACCATTCAATTCCTTGGCTATCTTACAATGAGTAAATTATGGGTACATCCAAAATCAATCAACACTATTACCTTTTTCTTCTTGATATGTCCTTCTATCTTGATAGTTTGAGGAGTGGTAATTCCGTCCAATGCATTACAAGATATGGTTGGATTCATTTCTTCTTTCTCTAGGGTTTTTCCTTGGTGTATATCCTCTTCTTTTGAAGTTTCTTGTTCCTTTTCTTCCTCCTCTTCAAAATCTATGCAAAATAATTTCTTCTCAGCACACTTATGACCTTTAGTGTATTTTCTATCACAACTATAACAAAGCCCTTTTGCTCTTTTTCCTTCAAATTTTTGTGGTGTCAACCTTATAGGTTGCGGAAGGCTAGGGGCAACAACACTTCCGTCTTTATAGTTGTGAGTAGTAGGCTTCCTGTTTGCCATAATTTTTCTTTCCATTTTTCTTGCCAACCTAAATTACTTCTGCAATGAATCAAGTCCCCAACGGTGAACCTCATGTTGGATGTTATCCTTTAAATTCCCTATGAACACATCAATCCTATGCTCCTATAGAATATCTTTTACCCTTATAGTCAATTTTTGGAAATCCTCAATGTGCTCCATCATTGAACCCTTTTGTTTGAGATTTATCTTAGCTTCCACGTCATTCATATTAGCTTCCACGCCATCTATCTTAGCTTCCACGATTTTCTTTAAACCATCCATATTAGCTTCCACGTCATTCATCTTAGCTTCCATGCCTTTCTTTAAACCATCCATCTTATCTTCCATGCCATCCATATTAGCTTCCATGTCTTTCTTTAAACCATCCATCTTAGCTTCTGTTACTTTTTGTGAAAGTGAATTGTGTTGCACTTGATCTCGTAATTTTGATATATCATGTTGCATTTCTTCTTCTTATTCATTAGTCATGCTAGAGCTTTGAGGTTGCTTATTAGGTGTTTCCATTTTCTTTCTTTGGGGAATCAATTAATGATAATTATGCTTCACTATGCCCTTTTAATTCCTTCAAACTAATTTTTCAAACCAAGCTATGCAAAATTTTAAAAAAAACTACACACCTTTTTTCACTTTGTACGATCTCGATATTGAAGATGATGTATCTCTGAAATTTTGGATCTTCAAGGTTCGAAATTGCTAGCTGGTGTATCCCTTTGTGTCCTCTTTCTAATGCCACCATTCTGATCGAAATTGGATTCTCCAAGAAAGAGTTATGCCAATCTCCCAAGATGACCTAATTATACACTTTTTTAGTAGAGCTAACTTGTATGGAGTGAAACGTGTCACTTTTTCAACCTTCAGACTTGAAAATAATGCACAGAAAACTACAGTCCATTCTATTTCTATAACTTCTTACGAAATTTCAATCTAATACTCAGAGAGAAAGTTATGATGATTTTCCCAAGGTCACCTGTTAGAGATATAATTCAGGATCCTGCAAAAACCCTAAATTCCTTGGATCATATCTCCGAAAATATAGCAAGAAAAGATCTGAAATTTGGACCCAAGGTTCAGAGAGATTTCGTCTCAAATGGGTTTTTTTTTTAGCTTTTGAAACATCGCAAAAAAATATATAGTGAAAATTCCACAATGACCTGTTTGGAGTAGCGAAACCCTAGAATCCACGCTCTGATTCCAAATGTTATGCAACCAGCTCACAAAATAGAAGAATAGATAGATCAACACCTTCAAAATCAGCCTCTTCAAGGGGGAACCTCCTTTACATTATAGAAATGAATAGTTCTTGGATGATACAAATGACTAAACCTCCTTTCTATATATAGGAGTTTAAGGGGTCACAATATAATCAAAGCCGACATAACAATAATAATATAAGGGAACAACAATAACAATAGTGGACTTCTATGGGGCACACTAATAACAATAGGGGCACAATAATAACAATAAGGGCTACAATGACAATAGTAATGGGAGAATCACTCGTGTTATAGGAGCCTAACATAGTGACCTCTCTCGTCGCATCTTTACCCTAGTTGGTCGGTTGCTTGGGTAGACCTGGAAGGAGGGGGTGTTACACATATTCTATGTAGAATAATTTCTTCTCATTTCATTTATACCCCTTACAATGTTTGTTGTCACAGCTAAAACATAATCCCTTTTTTGTTTTTCCATCCATTTGTTGAGGAGTCAACCTTGTTGGTTTAGGAAAGGGAGCATGATTTTCTGTATTTATTAGTGACCAATTTCCTAGTGGCCGTATTTTTACTTCCAACTTTCCTTGCCATATTGTAAGCATGCTTTAGATATTTAGGTTCAAAGAGATTCGCCTCAAGTTAGATGCTTTCCTTTGAAGTTCCCATAAATAGGACTAATAAATTATCCTCTAAAATATTCTTTACCCTTAAACTCAACTTTGGGAGTTGTCGAATGTGCTTGGTAGCTAGACATTTTTGTCGAATATTTACCAATTTATTTAAGAATGTATCTTTCTTAATATCCCCGTAATGTGTTATCAATTCCTCTGTAAAAATGGACCAAGATATAGAAAAATCATTTTTCCTTTCACAAAACCACTGATACCATACATATTGGTATTTCTATAAAAACATGGAACCAATACTTACCCTTTGTAAGGATGTAACTTGGTGTAGATCAAAGTATTGCTCCATCTAAATTATTTATGTTATAAGATCATTACCATCAAACTTCCTCATATCAATCTTCAGAACTTAGTAGTTCCTTGGTGATGATTTGAATCCCTTATGATATGGATCTTGGATTGAAATTCATGGTTATGATTAAGTGATTCAATATTTGTGCCCTCCAATTGTGATAGCATACTCCCCATATGAGATTGATTCTCAACGCCATTCTTCTCCTTATGTTCCTAATTTTCTTAGATCACTACATCCCTTTTAGGGAGATATTTTAATAGAATTTTTTGCAATTATTTTAGTTCTTCCTTGATATATTTTTGTATATCTTCCTTGAAACTTTGCATTTCTTCATTATTTTCATTAATCTTATTTTATATCCCTTCCTTATTTTTATCATATTATTTTCCATATATATTTTTAAGCTTTCTTGAGAATGTAATAAATATACCTTTTTAAACGTACTACCATACATTTCATTAACTTTTTTCCCCAATTGAGATAATGTAAATTCTAAGTCCTCACTTTCCTCAGGAGTCAAGGTTGAGCCTTCAACAAGTTTAACTACTATAGTAGCTTTCTTTAGAGGTATGTTCGAAACTAATAATAGTACTCCTTTATATAACAACTTTCAATCGCCAAAAAAAAAATATCTTCTAATTAACAGTTAGGTTACTTGTAAGTTACATATCTTTAAAACGTTAATTTGGAGACTATGTGAATGGTTGAAGATTTTCTTGATATATCTTTGAGATTTAAGTCCTTTTAGATGTGATACTTCAATATGTCTTTATAATTCCACTAGTATGACCATAATTTGATGTGCCAAGTGAAAGTTAGCATAACTTTTCCAAACTTGTTAATTTTTTGCCTATTCCCATGAGAAAAATTGTATAGCATGCCTTGTGTCCAATTTTTCAAATATAATTTTGAATTTTGTATTAGAGGTACTTCTTTATCTCTCATGAAATCCATGAATATTTTATAGCTTAAGAATTCCTAGAAAAGAATATATAGCAAAAATACCAAGTTTCAATATCTAAAATTTATTTCGGAACTGTTCACAAACCCTAACTTCCACAAGGTATAACTCCAAAATTATAGTAAAACAAATTCTAAATTTTGAATCAAATATTTTCCAAGATTTCTCCTCGATGTGATCCAAGTTTCACCCTTTGAAACCTCCCAAAAAAATTATTGTGAAAATTCCAAACTAACATGTTTGAAATTGTAATATTCCTAACCCAGAATATTCCTCAAACCCCAGCAAAAACTCCAACAAAGTATGTGAAAATGATATAATAACCTAGAAGTGATAAAATAACAGTGGAACATCATATAATAATGTAAACCAAAAATATAAGCAGATACACAAGAAATGCAGCGAGAAATGCTAAGCCATTTTATTATACTGAGCAATAAATGAGTACAAGAGGTGATTAGATAGATGGCACCTCGACTTGCACAAGGCAAGTGAAGAAATACTCTCAGAATGATAAGAATGGCCTCTCTACGTGGATGTTGTTGTTGTGCTACTGTTGCTGCTAGAAAACAAATGATGATTTGGGGTTGCTCCCCTCCTCGGAAAAATCTGAAACTCTGGATTCGGGCTTTACTCAAGAAACCCAAAAAAACCTAGAAAGATTTCTTGGAATGGCATCACACTGATCTACGTCCCAGCTTCTGGAAAACTGTCATGCTATTGTTGCTATTGGAAATCAAATGAGGATTTGGGGCTGCTCCCCTCCTCAGAAAGGTTGAAACTCTGGAATTGGACTCTACTCAAAAAACCCAGAAAAACCCAGAAAGCTTTTTTGAAATGGTCGACCCCCAAAAATCACCCCCTTGGGGTTCTGCGCAGTTCCTCAAAGACGCTGATGAAACTGCGGCTAAAATGTTGATGAAACTACTGTTGGAATGCCAATCGGAATACCTTTCCCGAGCAGGCACTCGAAGTCCCCCGGGGCTAAGGGTGAGATCTCCAAACAGAGACACTCAATGCACTAAACAGTGCTGCAGACTAGCTAAACAGCCAGCGTGCTCAAAAGTCGAACAACTAGCTCCAAATGCACATAACCGAAATGATCAAAATGAGGGGGCTCCTCTTTCCTTTATAGCCTTGCCTCTCTGAATCCCAAGGCTCACCTCCTCCTGTGTGATTCCTCTCTTGCCACGTGTTTCTTCCCTCCTGCGCAGTCCCTCCATGTGTCAGTGTGGGCTCCATTTTTGTGTCCCCCTTTGGCCCCCTTTGCTCCCCTCTAAGTCACAATGTTGTGCTACTAGGAAGTGACCTTTTATTCTAAAAGTGAGTTATGTCCCCCATCCTCACTTTTTTTATTTACAAATAACTATAGAAGGCAAAAATTGAACAAAATCTAATATTCCAATTAGCCATGGCTAAAGAATTCCTAGAAAAGAATATATAGCAAAAATACCAAGTTTCAATATCTAAAATTTATTTCAGAATTGTTCACAAACCCTAACTTCCACAAGGTATAACTCCAAAATTATAGTAAAACAAATTCTAAATTTTGAATCAAATATTTTCCAAGATTTCTCCTCGATGTGATCCAAGTTTCACCCTTTGAAACCTCCCAAAAAAATTTATTGTGAAAATTCCAAACTAACATGTTTGAAATTGATTTCAAGATGATTAAAGAACCCTAACTTACTTACAAACATATATTAAATATTATAGCAAATCAAGATCTGAAATTTGAATCATATGTTTTAATATATTTCTCCTTAATTTGTTTCATTTTTCACACTATGAAACCTTACAAAAAAAACATAAATTAGAGTGAAAAATCTGAACTGGCTAGTTTGACACTAATTTCATGAGCATTCGTGAATCCTAACTCTTCTAGAGTATATATTTGAAAATATAATGAACCAAGATATGAAATTTGAATTAGATGTTGTCTGAGATTTCTCCTCATTGTTCTCCACGTTTCACCATCTGAAACTTCTCAAAAAAAAAAATTATAACAAAAATGCCGCAATGACTTGTTTGAAGCAACAAAACCCTAGGATCATGAGCTCTCATACCAAATGTGATGAACCTTGTGCCTTAAAAATGATAAGAAACCAATAATTACAATAATATTCAAGGGGTAAGCCTCCTTTTACAATGAATACAATGTAAAAGACAATATTTAATGATTCTAAGACTAGGTCTCCTAAGTGTGGTGTGTGTGTGTGTGGAAGACAAAGGGTACAATTATAATAAAATGGGATCATAAGGGGTTCTAGCTAACATAACAATATAACAATAGTAATGTCATAACTCAATATATTGGCCTTAATAAGGGTTTTAGAGTTAACATGGGGCTTATATAGGGTTTAACATAGTGAAGGGGTGTCCATCCCTTGTGTGGTCAGCATTCTTAAGGGTATTAATGAGGGATTGAGCAACATGAATGATGACAAAAGAAAATGTACAATGTTCATATTGATGACCCATATAATTCTAAGGTGTTAAGATATGGAATTGTGAACTAAGAATAGTCACAAATAGCTAAGGATATACTAGGAAAAAGTTTTAAATGATCAGGGATAACAACTAAAAAGTAAGAAGAAATGTTATTGGAAATTTTATAATGAGACATGGAGAAGTATTATGAAAAAGTGAGAATCAAATACTAGAGAATGTACTTGATTGATCTGCACTCATTGTTTCATGAGTGGATTGATGATATATTGAGACTTCATATAAGGGAAAGTTATCAAGTTTGTTTTGTTAAGGGTAAAAATGATGAGGTTTACTTGAAAGTTTAATAGTTTACTTAAATAAGGGAAATATGTGAAAAATTGAGCATATTGATGAGGTGACTTATCCCTGCCACGTAAATTTTCAACTTCTTTGTTGAAAGAATAAGAAATGATTATTGAAAAGCAATTGGAATCTCAATGAGAATAACACACTCATAGTATTGATGATCTAGCCCTAATTGAAAGACATAACCAAAATATGTCCTAGATGGATGTTTAATGATATTGTTGCATTAAATGAAATAAATTGTATTCATTGTTTAACATGTTAATAACTTTGATTGATGAATCATGATAAGAATTCTTATGATTTTTTTGTCTCCATGTGATATGTAATGAAATGATTATCATGCCATGTTATGAGGTTATGTTAGCATGTGGTTTCATTTAGGACATTGATGTAACGTTGTATCTTTCATAAATATATGTTGATGATATAATAATATGTTGGTATTCATGATGTGATGGCATGTAGCATGTGTGAGTATGTGGGTCCTACTATTCATGATGTTGTGGTAACAATGATGTAGTGTTCTCATAATGACATGCAAAATGTAGCATGTGGATTCTTTTTTATGATATGATGTTTTATGATTATATCACTAATACATTGGTTGTATATTGTGTAGTGGTGATTGACAAGGAATCCACTAGTAGGTTTATAAGGCTAGTTTACTTGATGATCTCATGGGAGCCCATAACTATGAGGGAGAATGTGTAACACCTTATGGGCTAGGGACAAAGTCAACCAACTACTTATTCCAGTGTTTCTTTTGTCTTGAATGGTTCTCAATGGGATATGGGACCATCATGAGAAGGTTGATGTCTGATATTGGAGTTGTGATGTTTAAATCCAATAAATGGATATAGATATGATTGCCAATAGAGTTATGAGATTTGACTTTGATGCTTGGGGATTTTTACCTTACTGAGTTGTGGCAGGAGTTGGGCCAACCTTTTGAGATGTCTGGGGTATGTGAGTACTAGCCAAATGTTTGCTTGGGAATATGAGGTTTGGAGCCTTAGGGTCATGATAAACCAAGGTGGATTTAAGCTTGGCATTTCAAAAGTAGAGAAGTGCTTGAGAATTTATCGCACTTCCTAGAAACCTTCGATTTTTTTAATGAAAATAGTGAAGTGATAGAGCATTTCTCACACTTTTGGGAACTTTCGATGATTATTTTTCAAAAGTAATGAAGTGCTAAGGTGTTTCTCACATTTCTTGGGAACTTTCTATGCCTCATATGGTCACTTGGTGTGGTCTTATACTAGTTCAGTAGAGGGTGATGTGGAAGATACAAGGAGAAAATTTAAAGAAACAAAAAAAAAGTGATAGCATAATCAAAGTTAACTTCAAGAGGGAGTATGTAATGCTCCATATTATGGAATTATTAATAATAATAATAATAATATAAATATATAAATAAACAATAAATTGAAGATCCCTATAAAAAAAAGGAACTAAAGTAAAAGAGTAAAATAAGAAAGAAAATTTTCGGAAAATTTGATTGATAGGGACAAGTAAAGAGAACGGGCTCTGCAATCTAAACTAGGGTTTTGCTTTAGGGTTTTGACATCGGTCACCCTGGCGGGGGGCGGAGGAGGGAGTTCTTCTCCCTCCCGCAGTCAAGTGGTTGCAAACAGAAGCAAGGAAGTTGGATCGCATCGCTTCAAGAAACCAATGGAGGTGGTAATAGAGGCTACGAATACAAAAAAATCGAAAACCATCAGACCTCAAGGATAGGAAGAGAATCATGAGGAAGCTAGTAAGGAGAAGAGGACAGAGGTTAGCAGTCAGAAAGTTGCTCCTATGAGTACATCAGGGGTCTGTAAACCCAAGTCGACCACTATTCCTCGAGTCCTTTTAAGTGACCCAACGCTGCAGGTGCACAGAGAACACATGAAGGAATACGTTGTTAACTGTAAATTTATGGGGAATTGGCCGATGGAGAAGGCTTTGCAAGCATGGATAAGGAACCACTGGAAACCAAAGGGGAAAATTGACCTTAACCTTGGGTCCAAGGGCTTATTCACAGTGGTGTTCACAAGCTTAGAGGATAAAGACAGAGTGTTCGAGGGAGGACCCTATTTTTACGCTTCTGCAGGCCTTTATATGAGACCATGGGTAATGAACTTTATCCCAGAACAAGAAACTTTCACCTCGGTGTCAGTATGGATAAGGCTCTTCTCCCTTCCTTTAGATTATTGGCTGCTGAAGTCTCTAAATGCTATCGGCAACAAGCTAGGGAATTTTATAAAGATCTCAGATGTTACTCTAAGAGGCAAATACACTTCCTTCGCCCAGATATGTGTGGAAATGGACTTATCTGGGGCACTTCTGGATGCAATAATTTTAGAATTGTATGACGAGGAAGGGGTGCAAGCGGTGGGCTATGAACACATTACATTTAGGTGTTGTAAGTGCCATTAACACATACACCTATACAGGGACTGCCCATTGAACAAGCTGGATAGTAATACGAAAGCTACTACAAGCAAGGATCTCAAAGGTTTTACTAAGGTTGGGGGTAAAGGAAAAGGAGGCAAGCAGTACCAAAAGAAAATTAATGAAGACGGACAACCGAGCCACAATAGTTTCAAGATCTTAGAAGAAGAATTTGAAAACAACGGGACAAACCAGGAATCATAGAATATTCCCACTCAGAAGGAAAGGGATGCTAATATGGAGGATATACCAAAAAATAGTAAACAAAAGGATGATATGCCGAGCATTATGGAGCTCAGTAGGGACCACGAGATGACCCCAAGTGAGGCTGGAATGGAAGACCATGAACTACAGGAGATTCTAGAGAGGGAGAATTTAGATCTAGAAAAGTTTATGGAGCAGGGAATCACCAAAGGGGTAGACTCTCTGCCAAAAGACGAGTTTGACAGGGTTCAACAGCTCTTCCTCTGGAGATCACAAACGAAGTGTTCTGGAGTCAAAATAAACCATGATAGCCAAGAGAATAGGGGAGTGAAAATGATGGAGGATACACTGATGCATTCTTCTAAGAACCCAGGTAGGAAAAGAGGAAGAAAAAAATAGAATGAGATGTTTACCGAATGTGGGAAACTCATGATTAACTTAGGTAAGATGAGGGATCTTACCAGTTACTCCATTACAAACCTTTCTTAATGAAGCTTACAACCTAGAACATTAAGGGTCTAGGAAGTAAAAGGAAGCAAATAATAGCAGTAGAATAAAAGAAGGAAAATTAGATATGGTTTTTATTCAGGAAACAAAATGTTCAATGGACAAGATCAGAGAGATACACAGAAAATGGTTAATCAAGTATGAGTTTCTAGAGGTTAAAGCAGATTACTCGGCGGGGGGATTCTTACTCTATGGGATCCTCAAAAACTTGGAATCCTAGATGTTGAAGCTTCTAGGAACTATCTATCATTGGTGATTCAACCTTTGGGTGATAAGGAGATCTACATGATCACTAATGTCTACGGCCCTCAAAAACTACAAGACAAACTTAAGCTTCTCACCTCCCTTGAGAAGCTGAGAGAGAGATATCCTGATATGCCCTGGATTCTGGAGGGGGATTTCAATATGATCAAATCTCTTACAGATAAAAAAGGTGGTACCAGAAAACTAGGCAGAGATTCTGTTGCCTTCCAGAACTTCATGAATAACATGGGGCTAGTAGACACTGAAACAATAAATGGCACTTTTACTTGGAATAATAAGAGGGGAGGGGATTTTCAAGTCGCCTCTAAACTAGATAGGTTCATAATCTCAGAGGACCTCTTTCTCAAAGGCCTTGATATGTCAGCTTCAATCCTTCCCTTCGGAGGCTTGGACCACTGGCATGTCCAGCTTGAAGCTAATTTCATGGGTATACCAAGGAACAGACCTTTTAGGTTTGAAAATGTATGGCTCTCTCACCCTGACTTCACCAGCAATATTGACAAATGGTGGGAGGAATATATGCCTATTCAAGGCAGTAAAATGTTCATGCTGCAGCAGAGACTTAAACACATCAAATCTAGGCTTAAATATTGGAACAAAAAGGAGTTTGGGAATATATTTAAAGACAAAAGAGAATTTGAGCAGAAACTCCAGGAGATTAATCAGATCATCATCTCAGAAGGTTTTATCGAAGAATGGAAAATTCAGGCGGACTCTCTTCAGAATGAATGGGACGATCGGTGCAAGCAAGAGGAGATTTTCTAGAGACAGAAATCAAGGGTGTAGTGGATTAGAGAAGGATAAAGAAACACGAAACTTTTTCATGGTTCAACCTTAGATCACTGATCTAATAACAAAATTTCAAAACTTAAAGATTCTCAAGGGAAAGAGCTCGCCTCTCACAAAAAATTAGAACTTTTCCTAGTTCAACACTTCCTTAGCATAGCAGAGGATCCTCTCGTAGACAGATCTCGGTTCATTAACAAATTCACCAATTTTATTCCTAAGCTTGTAACCAGGGAAGACAACCACAATCTTAACAGGCCAGTGTCTGAAGAGGAGGTTAGTGAAGTTATCAATGAGATGCAAAATGGGAAAGATCCTGACTCTGATGGCTTTAACGTGGACTTCTTTAAAGCTTGCTAGAAAATTGTCCAACAAGATATCCTTGATGTTGTGGAAGACTCTAGAAGATCCAAAACTGTTTTGAAATCTCTTTAGGCCTCTTTCATAGCTTTGATTCCAAAGCAGGAAAAAGCTATGACACTGGACAGATTTAGACCCAGAGCCTTATGTAATGTGGTGTACAAATTCGTTTCCAAAGTGATCACTAATAGACTCAAGCCTCTTCTTCTTGCTCTTGTCTCAGAGGAGAAAACTAGATTTGTGGAAGGAAGAACGATTCTCAACAACATCATACAAGCTCACAAGGTGGTACACTCTTTAAAGAGAAATAAGCAAGCTAGTATGATCATGCAGCTTAACCTAGCGAAAGCTTATGATAAGCTAAGTTGGTCTTACATCAAGGCAGTGCTAAGAGCTTATGGCTTCAACCACAACTAGATAAGATGGTTGTATCCACGACCAACTTCTCCATTCTGCTTAATGGCTCTCCCTCTAGAATCTTTATGCCTTCTAGGGGTCTCAGACAAGGGGATCCGCTCTCCCCCTTCCTCTTTATTCTCATGATGGAAGGGCTAGGCAGAGCGATCAATAGGGAAAATTTTGAAGGAAAAATCCAGGGTCTGAAACTTACTCTAGATGGTGCTGCTTCTACTCATCAACAATTTGGGGATGACACAATGCTGCAGGGCATTCCTACAGTCAAGGAAGCCAAAGCCTTCAAAGAAATCCTAAACAACTTTCAATTGGCCGCTGGTACAAAGGTAACCCTTGACAAATCAAAGGTGTTCTTTTTTAACACTAACATTGCTATTTAGAGGAATTGTTGGGTTGTGTTATATTCTTTCCATGACTAGCTATATTAGGTTGGGCGAACCTACCTATGGTTTTCGATCCATGGTTTTGGATGTGATGGTTTTCGGTCCATGGTATTGGATGCTTTGGCATGTATAAATATGTAATGTAACATTAAAAAGAACATAATGAAAAATCAAGCTGGTAGTCCCGGTTTTGGGATCCAGGGGAAAATCTCTGTGTGTATGTGTTTTATGTGTCATGATCTCACATTGTTTATTTTCTGTGTTTTAGAATTCGTATGCAAGTAATTTCTGTACAGGGTTAAAACCTATAGGAACCTTACCAAAATTTGTGGGTTTCAAAGGGATCAGTTACCTTCTAAGTACCTTGGAATGCCTCTTACTGACAAACCTCTGCAAGGGAGTGTGAGAGCCAGTAACTAATAAACTTCAGGAAAAAGTCAGGAAATGGACCTGCAGATCTTTGAATATGGTGGGGAATCTTGTGCTTCCTAAGGTTGTCCTACACACTATACCCATTTTCATGTTTTCATCTCTTCCTGCTCTTAAAGGAGTTATGCAACAAATCAGGAGTATTTAATGAGATTTTCTTTGGGGCAAGGGGGGAGAGAAAAAGAAGTGGTCTTTGGTAGCTTGGGAAAAGCTCTGTAAACCTAAGGCCCGTGGTTTTTTGGGGCTACATGACCCTGCAATCCTCAGCAGAGTTTCGGGAGCCAAACTTTGGTGGAGGTGGCTCGAGGAATCAACCACCCCTTGGGCCAAGCTTTGGAAGTAGAAATATGCAAATAATTGCTAGGAGAGGGATCAGATCCAAATGTCGGGGCTCATCAAGGTCTCCCACATTTGGAACCTTACTTGGGAGAATATAGTCATTTTCCAGAAGCATAGTTTCTGGGAGATTCGAGATGGGAACCTTGCACGGTTTTGGGAGGACAACTGGCAGCAGGAACCAAATTTGTTTAGGGAAGGACTAACTGCTGTCAAAAATGACACTGACAACAAAGGTTTACTTATGGTAAGTGACTTCTAGGATTAGGCAAGGAACAATGGTAAAAGGAGAATGTGGAAGGATCTTGGTTATAGTGAAGAGAGTCCTTTGAAGGCCCAAGCAAAGTCTCTTGCTCTTGACTTGGAGCAGACGAATATTTTGGTGTCATCCTCATCTGACCAACTGAGATGGGGTCAAAACACCGAAGGCACCTTCAACCTCAAAGAAGCTAAATGCATGGCCCTAGGTTTCTATTATCCAAACCCTAATCAGGTTTGGAATGACCTTTGGTAGAACTCGCAATGGATGAAAATCAAGTTGTTTATGTGGTTTGTTCACCAAAAGAAAATTCTCACATGGGATAATCTTCTAAAAAAGGGCTTTGTTGGCCCATCCAAATGCCATCTATGTGGCCTACAGGAGGAGACAATGGAACATTTACTAAACCTCTTCCCCTTCACCTCTACCATGTGGGATTGGGCGACCTTAGTCTTCATGTAAAGTGACAGGGATAGACTCAGCATCACCAACACTTTGAAGAATTGGAGGAAAGACTTCTCACGTAATGAAATCATTAACAAGGCTTGGACTTTGGTTCCAGGCTTTATCATCTGGGATGTCTGGAAAGAATGCAATGGCAAGATTTTCAAGAACAAAACAGACTCGACCCAGAACATCATTGTCCAAATTTTACGACAGCTCAAAGATACAGTAGGAGCCCTTATGTGGAAAATTCCTGAGGACCCTCCTTCGCCCTAGGATGCTCGCATACTACTGTAGTTGGGTCTCCATTCTCTGGTTCCCTAAGGCACTGTCAAGGGTGTGAGCAAAACAACTGTTGGTAAAGATATCTGACAGCCTCCTCCTCATGGTTTTCAGAAAATAAATATAGACGGGGCCTCTAAGGGCAACCCAAAGATGGCTGGATTTGGCGGTGTCATAAGAGATGAGCAGGGGTGCATAAAGGATATCTTTCACAGTCATTTGGGGACTGCCACTAATAACATGGTGAAGCTCATGGCCTTAGAGCAGTGCCTAGAAATCCTGATGGAGTCAAATTTACATAACACCATCATTGAAGCTGACTCTGAATTGGTTATTAATGTGGCCAAGAAAATGTGTAATGGAACGGCCCCTGGAAAAGTGTTGAAACATTGGAGGCTCTCACAGGTCTTTCAGCATATTCATTCCCACTTGCGAACCCTGGGAATCGTCAGCTTCATTCATGTGCGAAGAAAATCCAATATGTTAGCTGATCATCTAGAAAATGAAGGGGTGTTATGTAAGGAAAGCTATATTCAGTACGACTGGGAGTCTTTACCCTCTGGTAAATTGTGCGATGATTATCAACAATAGGTAGCCAAAGACATGGCATATCTCCAGACCATGAATAATGAGCAGGAGGAAGACAAGCAAGGGTTGAAGGAACAACATAAACCCGAAGTGAAGAGAAGGACTAAGTGGTGAGATAACGATGCACAGGAGGCGTTAGATCATGTAAGATCAACAGACATATATGGTGGAAAAGATTAGCGGGAGTAGGAGAGGGTAGAAGTCCTTGAGCCTGGTTCAAGGGCCGCATTAAATCCTTACCGTCGATCTTATTTCCAAATGATGACGTCACATATAACTACGGGGGTTTAGCTATTTGTAACCCGCATGCTAGTTGAATGGCTGCAGACCGTAGGTTTTATGTGCATCTGCCATCGATTGGATATCGGGTGCTAAAGTGGTTTGGGTTTAAGTCTAAGAGCGAACCCAAAATTTTATGGACCAAGGTTCATAATCTATATCGGCTTTGGGAAGCGGTTAAGTGGCGATCAAGTTCCCGATGCGATGTTGCGACAACCGTCGGATCAAGAACCGGATCGACGGCGAAGATTTAATCGTAAATCGCATTCGGTAAAAGAGTCAGGTCAGCATTAAACCCAGTTTTGCGATATTGTGATATTGGGATATTGCAATATTGTGATATTGTGATATGCCAAGGTTGCAATATTGCGATGTGCCAAGGTTGCGATGCTGTGATGGATTATGGACCGTTAGATCAAAGGGTTGATCGAACGGTGGTGGTTAACTCTCACTTTTCGCAGGCATCAAGTGTTGGCGGCTTGCAGACCTGAAGTTTTATAGACCAAGGTTCTTTTTCTATATCGGCTTCGGGGAGCAGTTATGGGGTGCGCAAGGTCCCGATGCGTCGCAACAATCGTCAGATCAAGAACTAGATCGACGGCGGAGATTTAATCGCAAATCACATTCGGTAAATGAGTCTGGTCAAAGATAAACCCAGTTTTTCGATATGCGATGTGCCAAGGTTAGCGATGTTGCGATCAAATTTGGACCATCAGATCAAAGGGTTGATCGAATGGCAGAGGTTAACTCTCGCATTTCGCAGGAATAAAGTGTTGGCAGCTTGTGGAAACTGCGATGGGCGATATGCCGAGAAGGGGGTGAAGCATCTAAATTGGTTTTTGTGTGTAATGTTTTGGGTTTTGTTGACCCTGTTTTTTGTTTTTCATCAACGGATCTGCCTTTTGCTGGTCTTTACACTTGTAAAGACATGTACCATATGTAATCTTGTTTTTTCGGTTAATTGATGGCTCCACTCTTACTTGACCAAAAAAAAAGAGTAAAATATGAAAGAAGAAATTTATGGAAAAAAGCCAAGTTAAAAAGAAAAGAGTAAAATAAGCAAGACTAAATTTATTGAAAAATCCAAGTTAAGGAAAAAATTAAGGTAAAAAATAAATATAAATAAAAATTACATAATGACAGATGGGTTATGTGCATGAATTTTGTCCTCCCATTTTTTTAACGAGTTGTTCTATCTAATGGATGAGAAGGAGGATGTCAGCATTATTTTTCCTAGTAGAATTTTTGGATAGAAGGGATTCATTGGCAGAGGTAGTTTATTGAGTGCTCTAGAGTGGCTAGTTGTAAAAAGACATAGTGCAACTAAGCTTATGGTTTGGTGGAGATTTGTCCCCAACACATTGGTTATGGTCAGTGGGATCATAGAAGAAAAATAGTTCTAAAATTTCAAGCAAGTTAGTTCTTCATTTTAGATGAAAGTTTATAACTACTCATCGATTTTATGGAGTATGTACCAATTAATTGAAATATTCTTTATATTTGATGATCAATGGCATTGAATTCCTGTAAGTAACTTCATATTTAATTATGTTTTGAGTTCGAGCCATTACATGGTTAGTCATCTAGTCTATATATTGTGGTTGGAAGTTCATTGTACACTTAACATGTGGATCATATGAAGATTGTTTTTTTGTGTTTGATGGCATGTATATAGGCATGTAGAAAAATATTTATCTCTCCCCTTACTCAAAATATTTGAATGGAATATATATATATATTTGTGTGTGTGTGTGGTGTGTGTGTGTGTGTGTGTGTAGACACACACACACACACCCATTATGAGAACCTGGAGAAAAATTGTCATATAAGTGTAATTCTGAGGAAGGGTTGGCTTACCTAATAAAAGCACCCTTAGTAATGGCCATGGATGAAAATTTTAATCTCAAGCTTATGGATCCAACCCAAGGTTTATGAATATTAACAAGGAACATATTATGAGGAAGGGTTGGCTTATCTACTAAAGGCACCCTTAGACATGAATGAAAATTCGAAGCTCAAGCTTATGGATCCAACCTAAGGTTTATGAATATTAACAAGGAACATAAGCATGCAATTTTGTAACCAATAAACTTTACAAATGTAGATAAATGGCTCTGATTAGTTTAGAGGACATCCTAGGATGTTATAATTTCTTGTAGATAGTTATTGAGATCTAGGAAGAGGGAAATTATGCTAATTGATAAGGATCCTAATTGTTGGTTAGGGTTAGGTATGGACCTTATGAAGGACCCATCCTTAGCCTTAGTAAGAAGGAAAACATTTTTACAACTTTAGCATGAGAAACCATTGAGGGAATTTCACAGGTAAAGAAAAAATTATCAAAGAGGTCCACATAGTGAGGCAAAACCCTTCTAAAGCGTCAAAATGATAATTTTATTTCTAAATGTTCAAGGACTAGGTAGTGAATCCAAAAGACTAGCCTTAATTTAGTTGGTACATTTTCACAAATTCTACATTATCCTTCATTAAGAAATAATGTAAGAAAGGCATAATCTCATTGAAAGCCTGGGGAAAATTTTGAAGGATTGGGACTTTCTATCTTACAATACATCATGAAAATTACGAGGTTTTTTTTATGGGAAGAAGAAATATATCTTCTTATTGAATATTATTTTATTTTAATATGTCTCTAATAGAATTCATGCTCAAATACCAAGGTATGAAAATTTAAGTTAAAAACTATTATAAACCATACGACGACATGTAGGTGATTCGAGAAAGATTTTTTGCATATGGGTGTAGCAAGATTGTGTCACTATTTCTAGATATTTAAATTTTACTATGAGTGGACCCGAGGTTTGGGAGGAATCTACTGTGTTAAATAGACTAACATATTTTCTTAGATGAGGATGGATTAGCTGATATTGATCCCATCAATTCAATGCATAGTTAGAGGAATTATAAGGTGGGGGAATATAGGTATTCTAAGAAATTTGATAAAAAATTTAATCTCAAAATATATTTTTAATAATATTGATAAAACAAAATCCTAGGTGGAATTTTAAGGAGGTTCTACTCATTCCCTTTCTCTCATGTAATTGGAGATACATGATGGAAAGTCTGCAAGCTCTTTCAATTTCAATCCAATATGGTTGGATGAAGAGGATTTTTAGGATTAGGTAAAGAGAAAGTGGGTAGATTATGATAGAAATGTTAGGTAAAATACTAGCTTCCAATTTGCAACTTCTCTAAAGAATCTAAAAGGAGTTGTGACTTCTTGGGATATTGAAAAATGAGTAGGTATGGATAGAGATTTGAAGGATTTTTAGACAATATTTGTAGATATGTCTTAAAATAATGAAAAAAAAAAAATATATATATATATATATATATATATATATATATATATATATATATATATATATATATTAGAATGGGGAGAGGTTTAAGGATGAAGAGAAGAGCTATGTGGCTTTAAAAGATGATAAAAAATCAAAATTATTTTATAATTTTTGAAATCATAAGAAGAGAGTAAATACTATTTGGGAAATTCAAAAGGAATAGGGTAACATAATCAAGAATTTTCCAAAGATGGTATACCTAGGAGTTAATTACATTTATTCAAATTATAAGGAGCTAGAGAGCGAAAATATAGAAGAATTCCTACAGTTAAGAACATATTTTCCAAAGTTTTTGATAGAGGAGGATAATCAAATGTTAATCAAATAAGTTTCAAATGGAACTTTGAAATCAATATTGGTTTCCTTCAATAAAGATAAAATTTTGGGACTACATGGTTGTTATGTGGAGTTTTTAAAGAACTTATAAATTGTGGCAAGGCCTTAGGAACCTTCAATCTCACTTTTCTAGCATATATTCCTAAAATGGAGAAACGTTTTTCCTTTGATGGGTTTATACCTATGTCTATAAAATGATTGCAAAGATTTTGGCTATCAGAATCGAGAAAATGTATCAAAAATTATATCTTAGGAGAAGTTGGGGTTTTTAGTTGGTAGGTAGATATTTGATGCAATTAGTGCTACCCAAGAAGGCCTTCATTCCATTAGAACCAAGAATCATCATGGAATGGTCTTGAAATCGGGCATGTTTAAATAATATGATAAAACTAACTAGTTATATATTAAGTTAATGCTCTTAGATGTGGGTTTTAGTTGCTTTGTGCTTAGCTGGAAAATGAGATACATATATTTAATGTATTTTTCTAATCCAAAAAGGATCTAAATAGGTATCATATGAATTTATTTATGCTCTATATGGGAGAGATTAGAATTTGGAATACCCTGGGATGTTGTTTAATTTATCGAATCCAAGTCATAAATTTTCAGCACATTTTTTGGGCCCAAATTTATTTTTTTTGCTTTGAGATGGATGAGGGTTTTCATTTTATTCCCTTACCCCTGAAAAAATATCCCTATCCAATGATATATCGTGCACTAAAAACAATGTTTGTATGAGAAAGTTTAGGCCCCCACAAAGTAATGACCTAAATATTCCCCACATGTCCAAGTGGTGTACATGTTAGCTCACTATAATCTGAATATGGAAGTTAGTAACATCATGGAATCCACTAGAGACCTATAAAAGCATCATGGAGTTGATAAGATGGTTTATAAATCCTAAACCTAACCCTAACCCTAATTCTAGTTATTAAAAGCCTAGTAAAAGGAGGGAAGGTAATTCATTTATTCACTAGTTATCAATTGTTCCATAGTATGAGAAAGAGTGTATATGAGGTGCTAATAAAGTTGAGACATAAAAATATTATAGAGGACTATAGAAAAAAATAATGTCTCGTACCTTCATAGTAATCTTGGAATCTTTGTAGTATGTATTATAATCTCCATAATGTAAGAAGATGAAAGGCATAGTCCTTCACTAAGGTAATGAATTATGTTTCATTGATTGTGTCTTGCTATTATATTTTATTGCATACATTGTGTTCATTAGAAAATTTGAATGGAAAACATTTTTTTATGTGTTAAATTACAAAAATATATTTGCATAATCAAGCATAGATTCATTATAGTCCTTCTAAGTTTAGATATTATTTGATGAGCTAACCATTGGAATATCCAAGGTGTTTGACAAATCATACTAGTATTAGAGTGAGATTATTTCGGATTTTGGTGGTTTTAGGCACAATATATGCTAACCCAATCGAGGAAAACTTAAATTGTGAGAGAGTTATATCTTGTTGATCCGGAGATCAACACAAGGGTTAAGAAGCAACCACAATGCATAGAAATGGACGAAGAGAACTAATAAAGACCCTTTGATAAATTCAAAAGGAGATTAAAGAGATTGGAATCTCAAGCACATGATACTTCAAAGAGCATGGCCATGTTAATGACTGCTCTTAAGAAGAATATAGGCCCCTTTTTGGAGAAGACCAAATATCGTGAAAAGAAAAAAATCATGAGGAGTGGAGGGAAGAGAAGGATGAAATGAATCCCAAAAAATGTTATGATAATAACCAATATTTTCACCATCTATTTATAATGGAAGCAAACGGTGGGATTAATCCCTACAAATTTGAAGTAGAGGAAATTAAATTAAATATTTGGTTACAACAAATAGAAGTCTATTTGATGTGTGTAATGTATGTGAGTAGACAAAATTTTTGATATGCTAAAACAATAAGGTCAATCACAAAATTGATAGGATAGCCACACAAAGG
The DNA here is from genome assembly GCA_000404065.3 of Pinus taeda. Taxonomy (NCBI): domain Eukaryota; kingdom Viridiplantae; phylum Streptophyta; class Pinopsida; order Pinales; family Pinaceae; genus Pinus; species Pinus taeda. The sequence continues at coordinate 25,730 of APFE030705967.1, forward strand.
CCCTTAGGCCATGGAAAATATCCAGTAGTATCTAAGTGGGAGGTATCCAAATACCTCATCGAGTCGGAGTTTTACCCTATTAGGTAGGAAGAGAAAAAGAACATGATGACACTATTTCTAGCAGAGGGAGAGAAACATGTACAAGTGTAAGGGAACCTTTTTCTTTTGAGGCGCTAAAATTACAATTTTTTTGCAATTTTGATTTGAATAGTTGCAAACAAAAGCCTTAAAATTGACCCCCATATCAAAAAGCGATGCTTCAAAAATCATTTATTCTCTTCTTTTCTTTTCTTTTTTTGGGTATTTTTTTTTTGGAAGGGGGTGGGGGAAAGGTTGTGATTATAAAATTACAACTTGTTTGAAATTATGTCCTTGACCACCAAAACCATTCCAAAAAAAAACCTTAAAATCAACCCCCAATCGAAAAGTGTTGTTAGTAGTAGCATCCCCATTTTCAGGGTTAACATTACAACTTGTTTAAAATCATGGTCTTGAAAACCAATATCGTTGTGAACAAAAACCTCAAAACCAACCTCTAAATTGAAATGTGACAACAGAAGTGGCACTTTTTTTTTAGTTTTTGGTTTGAAATTGCAATGTTTCTAAAATCATGGCCCAAATATTGACAATGTTGCAAAAATACATTAAAAAAAATATATATAAAATAAATGCTATGTTTTTAATGGAAAATTTTCTAAAAGGAATAAAAGAAAACCAAAATTTAAATAAATTTTAAACCCCACATACACACACATTATCAAAGAAAGAAAATTATTAAAAAATGATTTAAAGTAAAAAAGTATATATATAAAGGGGAGGAAAGTGCAAGGGGGATCTTTTCAATCCCAAAGAAAACTCTTGATCCACTTATGCATGGGATCTATAAAAAAATCTACCAACAACTAGGCAGAGGCATGCACTCTTCTCCAATGATTCCTAGTGGCTAAAGACACCTAGATAATGCACCATAAGGTCATAGTGGATTCAATGATAATAATTAAATCAATATTGGTCTTAATTTCCCCTTAACATCGTGTTATCTCAATCTTGATTGCTTGAATCAATAAGGAAATAGACTCATTCAATGATGGTTCCTTATGCCATGTGTTTTGGGGATTCAATTATAATAATTAAAGAAATCTTGGTCTTAATTTCCCCTTAAGATCATGTTCTCTCAATCTTAATTGCTTGAATCAATAACGAATTAGACTCATTCATTGTTGTTTCCTTCTCCCATGTGTTTAGAAGTGTGAACATTATCATGGACTCTTGAGTTAACAACGTGTTAGATCTAGGATTTGCGGGAATAATTAAAAATGGGGTTCGCAATCATAGCCATATACTCATAGCTCATTCATTGTTTTTTCCGTATCCCATATTTTTAGAAGCATGAACATTGTCATGGACTCTTGGCTTAACAACATGCTAGCTCTAGGATTTGGGGGCATAATTATAAATGGGGTTTGTGTTAGTTTTTGTAGCATCATACAAGTGTTCTAGTCTTTCTTTCCATATAAGAGACTAAGGAAAACGAGATCTTCAAAACCCATTAAATATTTCGCGAGATAAGCTTGTGAAACGCCTTAATTAAATTAATTAACCATTACTTAAATTATTCTTAAGTCTAACTTAGGAAAAGTGGTTAATTAATATGAATTAATTACGGAAAATTGAGAAAACTATAGAATCTCACACATATCAAGTTTGAGATGATATTAGTCGTTGATAATGATTTAATCATGGTCGTTGGTGATCCAATGAGAGATTATAAGAGTACGTCAATGGGGTTGGAGATGACACAGTTGTGAGACGCAGGGAGAGTGAATTCCTTAGCAAATCAAGTTATCCAGTTGCAGAGATCCAATGGGAGAGATTTCGAGCTAGAGATCAATGATTGAGTGAGAAGTAGGAGGAGGATTTTGAAGCATCTCAAGTGGTAGTTTGTAGGACTATGAGGAGGCAGCATTCAGTCCATAGAGAGACCGTGCAAGGGTTGTGCAGGCCTCCAAGAGGAGCAATTTTAACTAGCCAAGCAGGGGATCGATTCAGTAGCTAAGTGTCGGGAAATTATTCCAAAGGGTTACTGAATTCATCTTAGTGGCAGAGACAGTTAGTCAGAGGTAGTTCGAATCTATTATGAAGAGTGCGAGTTATATCCTGTGCAGAGGTATTTCTGAGAGACAGTTCAAGTGGCCAGTTAAGACTAGATTGTTTGTGGATAAGGGGAAAATTTTCCTTAGAGATTTTGTCAGTGATTCTCTCATGAGAGGGTTTCCAATTTGGAATCCATATTATTGTACTCGATAACCTTTTTTTGTTGCATAATAATAAAATAAACTCATTTGTTGTATTGGTTTTCCTTTCAGAGTTTTTTAGGGGAATTTTTTCCAAAAATATGGGTGTATTTTTATTGTGTGTGCATCTATTTTCTCAGTTCCAGTTTATTTTCTATTGTGTAATTTTATTTTGAAGAATTGTAGTGTGATTCATTCATTATTGGGCATAACAAATAAACTGCATAATTAATCATTTAGAAGAATAAATTTCTAGTTTATGTAATTTAAGGAAATTTCACATGGTATCAAAGTGTTGAAGATCATATCAAAGGCTCGGTATCGGGAAGGAGAATTTGTGCATGTTTAGAGGGAGTTTTGAGTAGAATTACTCAAATCTACGCAGGCCACTAGGAAGTGTGAATTCACAGAGGCAAATAGTTCGATTTCCAGCTCCAATTTGAAGGAAAAATTGATCAGCCTTAGAAGTAGAGATTTGCAGGAAGTGTGGTTGTCAAAAAGTAGTTCTACATAGTAGATTCATTGAGCAGATCTAGGCGTAGTGATTTTATAGTAGATTTCGTAGTAGCAGATTAGTGTAAGGTGGAAGAGAAAAGCACACAAGGATATTTCCAGAATTTCTCAGAGGGTTTCCAGTTTCAAGAAGGAAATCTAAAATTTCCAATTGCAGAAGGTTGTAGTTTTTCTAGTCATCCAGTGTGAGCATTAGGAGCAGAAAATCGTGTGCCAAATTCCAAAGAAGGACTTTTGAAAGGTTGAACAAGTTTCCCAATTAAGCTAGCAGGCAACGCAAGTTGCTGGAGAAAGATTTCTGGAAGCAAACAGGAGAAGATATACGCATTCATTTAGGAGAGTGAATAGTAGAGAGCAGGCCAACCATGGAAGAGAAGAAGATTTCCATATCTATTTCTCCAGTGTTTGAGTTTCACATATTTTTGTTGCTTTCCAAAGATGGTCATACAAGATTGCTAAGAGAGGTCGTGCGAGTTGGCCAGAATGCAGATATGGCCAAAAAATCAAATTCTAGTTGCCAAGAATAGGTGCCAAAGGAAGTCTGAATTGTCAAGTGCAAGTTATAAAGGGAACCCATTTCCCAACAAGGGACAAGGCTCGATAACTTGGCAATTCAAACTAGCCAAGTAGGGAATTGATTCAACAGTTAAGAGTCTGAAATTCCTCCGGAGGGCTAGAGAATTCATCTTGGTGACAAAGACAGTCAATTAGAGGCATTTCGAAGCTATTCCATAGAGTGCAAGTTATTTCCTACATAGAGGCATCGCAGAGGCTATGTAGAGGTATTTTTGGGAAGCATTTTGAGTGGCCAGTTGAGGCCAAATTGTTTGTGGATAAGGGAAAATTTTACCTTAGATATTTTCCAGTGATTCTATTAGGAGAGGATTTCCATTTTGGCATCTAGATTATCGTACTTAGGTTTTTCTACTGCATAATAATGAAATAAACCCTCATTTTTTCATCCTTTTTCCCTTCAGGGTTTTTCCAAGGACCTTTGTCCAAAATATTGTGTCATTTTTATTGTGTGTTCATTTATTTTCTCAGTTCCAGCTTATTTTCCGTAGCATAATTTTATTGTGAAGAATTGTAGTGTGATTTATTCGTTATTTGTCATAACAAATAAATTGCATAATTAATTAGTTAGAAGAATAAATTTCCAATTGTTCCAATTTTGAGGAAATTTTACAATTCGTAATCATAGCCATATACTCATAGCTCACTCATTGTTGTTTCCTTCTCCCATGTTTTTAGAAGCATGAACATTGTCATGGACTCTTCGGTTAACAACGTGTTAGCTCTAGGATTTGGGGGCATAATTAAAAATGGGGTTCTTAATCATAGCCATATATCTTTGAGAATCCATGAACTAGTGCTTTCACCGTCACATATTAACTCTACACGGTATGAATACATTTATCCAAAGTAATGGCAACGGAATGAGTAACCAAATATCATTAGCACATACATGTTTCATGCACACAATAAATTTTGCTCCATATAAAGAATAGCATGGTTTGAATTTGCATAGCTATGCAGGATAATGGTGGATCTGATGTGGGGAATTAGGCACAAGATCAGTCTTAAATTGTTGTTGACAAATCCCATGATAATTCCCCCTATCGTTGAGCTTATATTCAATGTATTCTACAATCTAATTTACCAATTCATGTATTGGACATATTTTTTTATAGTTTGTGAAGAACCTAAGGTTAACTGCATGCATTCCTTTACCAATTTAGCATGGTTTTGGCCCCTATTTGGATTATTTTGCATCCTTTCTAAGGTCATTTCTAATTCTTTTCTATTACGTTTAAGCATTAATTGTAATTTGTCCACATGATCTATTTTTAGTTCAATGGCTCCATGTCAGAGTTGTTCTTGATTTTATTTATAATGGTCCTAATCTTGGTTCCATTTAATGCCTTTGGAATTCGGACTTGGTTTATCACCTAGGGGATTAAATAACTCACACATAGAGTAATGGTTTCAGTCTCTAGTTGGTTTTCATGTGTTTCTCATTCCTAGCTTTGGCTCCTAGCTTTACGTTTTGTGCTTTATTCACTTTCAAGAAAGAAAGAATGTACAAGTTTGAATCTTCAAATTTTAATCTTATAGAAATATATTCCTCTCCTTTCTACCTTATTTTAGGAAATTTTCCAAGTTACTATAGTGGCACATAGGGTTTCATTTAGGCTTAGTTCTCACTTTTTAGTTAGAACAAATCCCATCAAAATGAATAACAGAGACATGGATTTTTGACTTATCCTAAGAAAGCATGAGCATATTGCTAATTCAAATAGGAGTACACTATTGTCCATGACAACTAAGATCTAGGAAAATAAGAAACATTATATTTCTCTACATGCCAACATAATGAGGTTTTGGGTTTAACAAAAGCAAAGAACAGATAATCTCGAAGAAAGATTCACTATGTTGAGAAATCTAGTCTTGAACCTCTACAAGGATTCTTTATCTGTAGTTTCCAACAATAGGGTGACCGACACCATTCTATTCATGTTGATGGAAAATAAACGGAGACATTATACTAGGCAGAGGAATCTACAAATATAAAACAGCGAATCGTCCACCCTCGGATGAAAACCAAGAGGAAGCCAATAGCAATTAGGCATTTTGATGAGTTTGATCTTTGATTATGTTATACAAAGTCATTAAGATACTATTATTTTTTGTCAAATATGTTACTTGTAAGAACACTTGGAATCATCACTATATAGTATGTTGCAAAATTCTTCAAGCGTCAGAAAAAACTATTTTTATTTCATTACCTTTAGGCAGATGACATATAGTAATCACGTTAGTGTATTAATTTGTTGGTACATAGAATTTTTTTCCCTCTGTACATCATTTTTTTACGGATTTCTAATGTATACATTAGGGTGTTGGGTTCTTGGGTAGTGACGTCATCTCGTTGGTGACACCAGGGCTCCAAAGCCCAAGGTGCGACGCCACTGTTGTGCCTCGCTTGAACTCAAAACATTTGAGTGAAGTCCTAGTGGGAGAGGAAAATATATGGAAATTATAAATTTCGCAACTCATTTTCTAGATGCAAAGACGAACCCTCTCCCTGTTGCGTACAAACATGGATTTATTCTCAATGCTTTTGAATGTAGATGGAAAAAACTTTAGTTCAAAGACTTTTAATGGCAGAATGACAAAATATCTGGTACGACAAGACTGTCTTTTTGGCATTGACTTGCCATGGACTCTAAACTGGATGGTATTCTACCACTCAAATGGCTTCTAGTCTAATGACCCTATGCAAATTTACCATAGCTAATCTTAATTTGATTCTCAGTACTTTGTGTGCTTACATATTTTTTGGGAATTCCATTTTCGAGTGCTCAACATAATACATATATTTTTAAATATTTTAATGAATAAATAAATCACTAATATATATAATTTAAAATCCATAAATATGTTTTTAAATTGTTTAATTTAGTTATTTAATGTTTGATTTAATTTTTTCATTTTAACTCAATTTTAAAGAAATGTTGAAATTGTATAATATGTTTTGAGTTATGTAATTTGACCACTAATAAAAATTCCATCCAATATGCATTGGAAGGCACTATTGTTCCTATATTTGTTGTGATTCCCATAATGATATTAGTGTACGGAGGCATATGCATAGCCACACATAGGACAAAGTAACGGGCTCATGATTAATGGTTTCATATTCATTTCCAGTGCATCGGCTGCAGGGCATTGTTGGCGATGAACGCTCTTCTCTTTTCTCATCTCCAAGGGAAATATCATAGCATTTCTTTGAGATCCAACATTCTGCCACCTATTCCCTTGACAACTCTTCCGACTATTTCCTTGGGAAAAAATAGTCTCCACTTTCTTCACAACTTTAGGTGTTTTTTGGGTTGTGCTAGAGGTTTTAGATTATGTTTTGAATATGATTATTTCCAAAATTTTGGAAATCTTTTTAGGGTTTTAGATTTAATTTTACATTAGAAGTATATTATAATTAGAAGTATAATATAATTTAAATAGTAAACCATTGTGATTTTGTGTTTTTCAGATCTGATTAAAACCATCCCTCTGTCCTTAACCTATTGCTGTATCACACGTATTCACATCTTTAACGTCTAATAATCTGCCTGTCATCTAGTTTTTTGTACACATCGTAATTTAATGTTGTTGTAAAGTCTAAGAAATATCTCCCAAACAAAATGTTCCTTGAGGCCCTCATCTATCCTTAGCCTATTGATGTATGACACATATTCAAATATTTAGTGGATAATGTTGCAGTCTTGTTTATAATGGATATTCTCTCTGCAATTCCCATGCATCAAAATTGATTCAAGGACTGGGTCCAAGAAACTTGGGCATAGATTTATCATACCCATATATCCAATTTCAACTCAAAATCGAGATGCCACATTTTAAATAGCTTTTGATTCTTTGTATAAATAAAAACAAGGTGATATAAAATTAGGAGTTTGATATATTTAAAATTATCAATATTATATATATTTAAGAGATTCATATTACATTGTCATATTTATGGAATGTTTTAGTTTTCCTTGTTTATATATACGAGTACATTATTAAATTAACCTCATTTTTCCAAAATATATAGGCATCTCACTTTTTCAAAATATATATATGTTTTTCTAATTTTCTTTATTGTTTTAGTAATTTTAATTAACAAAACAAAATACATGATTTTTATGGATAAATTATTATTTTATTTTATTTTATTGTTTACTTAAAAAATGTAGTATTATTTTATAAATGTAAATATATGGTTATGTTTTTTATATATAAAGATTTTCATTTATGTAATGGAAAAAACTCTCTTAGATAAAAAGACTTGCGCTTTTGTCTCGGCAATGGAAAACGAGCAGAGCTAGGGTCATCATAACAACACAGTGTTATATGTACTACTCATATGCAATTTGAGTCATGGGATATGTACGTTTAGTGAACAATTTTAGAAGGGAAACTATGAATTAGTATGTAGTTTTTTTCCATTAATTAAGTGATAGTGTTTACCATATCAACTCAATATATTTTACAAATTAATTTAAACTTTCCATGTTGAAAAATATTTTAATAATATAATCAATATCGTTCAATTAAATAGTAAATAAAACACCCTTCACACAAAATCAAATCTTGATCAATATAAAATCTTAAAGATTCTATTATAAATATACATGTTATTGTTAAAATATAATTATAATATATATAAAAATTTAAAAATATAATATTTTTTAAATTAGTTATATATATATATATATATATATATATATAAAAACAAAAACTAAGTACTGGCCATGTCCAAAAAGCAACCAGGTGGCTCTGGTTTATGTTTTTTAATCATTGTAAAATCATATTTACTTTCTACTAACTTGCTTACAACCTTTATATAATATATTATTTCAATTTTAGTTCAATTTGATAATAAAAAATAAATTATAAAAACCATATTTAAAAATTAAACATAAAAAGGGTGATGTTAGGGTGGAGGGAAAATCACCTCTCATCCCCACCCTATAGTAGTGCTTGTAAATACACATGCCAGGCACCAAGGTACGCCCTTGTCCCAACCATGCCAAGGCACACCCTCGGAATCCTTGACAAGATGACTTGTTTAGAGAAACACCCCATCATAAGAAATGTGACGTTAACATTGCAAGAAATGCGACATTATAGAGAGGTGTCCAAAAATTGAGTTATAGTATAACTAGTTTGCAAATTTGTCTTGAAATCAAGGAAATTTTGGCAAGATTTTGATAAAATCCAGTAGGGATTTTTGTAAATCCAAGTTACAGTTATCAAACTTTAATATTTTGGGTGCTTTAGAAGTTTTTGATGGTGTTGAATCCATTTACATCATCAAAAACATGATTCAAACACTACTACTACGATATTTTTTGAAATATTTTTGGCCGGATTCCGGCCACTTTTGATCGTCCAAGCAATTTCTCCACCTCGATATATGACGCCAAAAATTGAAACAGTGTCGACTAGCTAAGAACACTTTGGGAAATGCATGCCAAGAGTTCCCATGATGAGATGAGCTGAAGATGTCACCCAAGATGGGATGGGAAAACGGAAGGTGTGAATGACACAGTGGAACAGAAAGTTGATGTCTGCAGAACCAAAATTTGGCATTCAATGGAACAAAAAATTGAGGTGTTCGCAAGGAACGAACGTCGGCCTGACCAAGCCAACATGCATGAACAAGTAGAGGTGAAGTCACATGATGGGTCTCGCGTGATATGAACAGAGGAAGGATGGAACAAGGGAGAACAACAACAACAACAAAAAACAAGGAATAGAATTAAAAGGAGTCGGATCATAAGGAAGAAGACCCAAATAGAACCAAAACAAGGTTTGAAGGATGGAGAGCCAAGTTTGAGTGACTTAAGCTTGTAGTAGGGTAGGACTCAAGGGTGAAGACAATCGAATCGAGTGGCCTAGCTGAAGACTAGAGATGACCTGGCACAACCTATGATAGGGTGGTAGGGTGGCCCACAAGGGTCAATAGGATTTTGTGGTTGGATTCTTTGTATTCTTTGAGGAATTTTGGCTTAAGTTTTGGTTAGAGTGAGCCATTGTCTCAGTGAATTCTTGTAATTCTATATTTTAATAAAATCAGGAGGTCGGGGGGTCATTTCTATTGAAATTGTGTATATCTATGATGATGTTGTTTATATCTATGATGATGTTTTATATCTTGCATATGATGTATGTACTTTTTTTAATGGAAGACAGTGTGACAATGTTTTTACTACTTTATTTTTTATGGATTCTTTACATTAATATAAATATAGAGAATAACCCAGGTAATTACATTATGAGGTGTAGTTTGGGTGAAGTAACATTGTACTACACTAGGCAATTGTGAAACACATCAATGTCACACACTTGAGGGATCGTGGTGCACCTAAAAAGGAACCTTGTGACCATAGGAAGCCCTGGGGTCATGACAGGTGGCATTAGAGAAGATCCAAAAAATAGGTGAATCTATTCACTACATGGAGGTAGTATTGGAGCAACCACTCAATGGAAGTGAAGCAATTCAATAGTGTAGCCAAGATAGAGATGTGCAAGTCAAGAGGTATGTCAATTTTTTTTGGTTCATGTTCATTTGAAGATTATGTTAAGAGGATAGGTGTCTTGGGGAAGGAACCGTACAACCAAAGGCACAAGTTAAGCTTTGTGAACATGGATATTGGCAAGAAGGAAGTACCTACACTTGTTGACACAGGTGCCTTGCACAATTTCTTGAAGGAATTTTTTGCAAATCATCTTGGATTGAAAGTAATTATGATCAATACAATGGTGAAAGTAGTCAACGCTAAGGCTAAGACAATGACAATATTGGTAGTAGATGTGTCAGTTCATATTGATGGTTGGAAGGGACTCTTGGATTTTACGGTGATTTTGATGGATGATTTGAGCTAATATTGAGACAAGATTTCCTAAGAGGAATTCAAGTGGTTATGATACCATGAATGGACTAACTTATTATCTTGGATGAAAGTAAGATGTGGGTTGTGCGCACAAATGCACAAGAGAACAGAAGGATAGGGTTCACCTTAGGTATATAATAAGCATGAAGAAAGAAACCTAGAAGTCAAATGCCTAAATGCATGCAACAATGATCAAGGTAGGAGAGGATAGAGTGGGGATGCTTATTCTACCAGAATTTTCTGACTTATTGGATTCATATGGGAACAGGATGTCAGATGAGTTGTTGAAAATTCTCCTGCCAAGAAGAGTAATGAACCATCACATTGAGCTTGAGCCTGGTGCTCCACCACTAACACGAGCTCCTTACAGGTTGTCTGGACCAAAGTTCGATAAGTATAGGAAGTTGACGGAGTTGATTGATGTTGGATTCATTCATCCTTCTCAATCCCCTAATGGTTCTCATGTACTCTTTGAGAAGAAGGAGGACATGAATGAGTTGAGGATGTGTATTGACTACTAAGCTTTGAACAAGCAGACTATGAAGAATAGGTATCCCCTTCCACTAGAAACGGGTTGCTTCAAAAAATTGGTTAAGTTAAGGTGTTTGCAAAGCTTGATTTGAGACAAGTTTACTATTAGGTCTAAATCGCAAAGGATGACAAAGTGAAGATAGCCATGGTAACAAGGTATGGAAGTTATGTATTCCTAATTATACCTTTTTGTTTGTGTAATTCCCTTATTACATTTTCAAATTTGATGAATGAAGTTCTACATCTATTCTTAGATAAGTTTTTGTGGTATACTTCAATGATATCATAGTGTTCAGTAGTAATTTGAAATAACATAAGAGACATTTGGAACAAGTATTTGAGGCACTTAGGTACCATCAGTTGTACTTGAAGAAGACCAAATGCATGTTTCCCAAAGTGAGATACCATTTTTGGTCCATTGGGTAGGCTAGGGATGTATTCACATGGACCCTGAGAAGATAAAGGCGATAATAGATTGGGAGGAACCTCAAAGTTCACATGATGTGAGGGTCTTCACTATGATGACCAATTACTATTAGAAGTTCATGGAGGGTTAGTCAAAGATAGCTCCCTTATTAACAAACTGACTGAAGAAGGATAGACCATGAAATTTGATAGAGAAGAGTAGGCATGAATTTGAAGAACTCAAACATAGGATTGTGATAGCTCTTGTACTGAAACTCCCAGATTATGAGAGATCATTTAAAGTGCAAATAGATGCATTTGATTTCACCATAGGATGACTTTTGATGCAAGAGGGACACCTCATATCTTTTGAAAGTGAGAAGTTACACGATATCAAGAGGAGATATCCTATTCATGAGAAAGAGATGGCAACAATAGTGCATTGTCTTCATATATGGAGACACTATTTGTTGGGGAAGTTGTTTGTGGTGAAGACGAACAACATCGTAGCGAGCTACTTTGCTACCCAACTCAATTTTTCATTGAAATAGGCTCGATGGCAAGACTTTTTGGCTAAGACTACATGAAAATCAAGTATAGGCTAGGGAATCTCAATGTTGTTGTGGATACCTTAAGAAGGAAGGCATATTTATCAATGATTGAGGAAGAAGAAGAGAACTTGCCTACTCCAAGAAAGAGTCATATTTAGTTTGTTGAAGAGTTGCAAAGGATAATTCGTGATGAATTGCAACGTTAGATGAAATTGAAGAACATAATGAAGTAAGTGATGGATGTAAAGACAAAGAAGTTCCTATTGCAGGATGGTCTCTTGTTCTATGGATCCTGCATTTATGTGTCGAGAGTGAGTGGACTCGGGAGGGAACTCTTGAAGGAGTGTCATGGTTCATTATTGGAGAGAGCACTTTATGGGGAAAATGAAGCATGATGTGTAGGAGTATGTGCAGGCTTGCAACATATGCTAGCAAGATAATATTGAAACCAAAGGACAGGTAGGATTATTGCAACCTTTACTAATTCTAGAGAGGTCATGGGAAAGTGTCTTGATGGACTTTATTTCGTAGTTGATGATGGTGCAAGGGTATAATGAAGTGTTGGAAAATGTGGATAAATTCTCTAAGAATGGCATCTTCATACATATGAAGGTACCATGAAATAGAGAAGGGACAACAGAGAAGTTCTTCAAGAATGCAGTGAATTATTTTGGTTTACTATTGAGCAGTGCGTTGGACAGAGATATAAGATTCATGGGGAAGTTTTGGACCTCATTATTCAAGTTTGTGGGGATGGAGTTGTTACATGGTTCCATCTTTCATCTACAGACATATGGATAGATGGAACATATCAACTCCCTACTAAAGGATCACCTTAGCCATTACGTGACAGCCAACCAGGAGAATTGGCCAAGTCTATTCGATGTAGCTTAGTTCAATTACAACTTGTAGAAGAGTGCTTCTACATGATGCATGCCATTAGAGTTAGTTGATAAGGGGATGCCCATTACCCCAGACATGGTCATGCAAGGCTATTATGGGAGAAGTCATTTTCCTCTTAAGTTTATAAACCATTGGTAGGAGATGTTGGAGATGGCTCAAGTGAACTTGATAGAAGCATCAGAGAGGATGAAAATGTGGGAAATAGGAATAGGAAAAATGTAGAGTTCAGTGTGGGTGATATGGTGTTCATCAAGATGACCAATGAGACATTCCCACCACCTAACAGGATTTCTAAATCATTGGTTAATAGGTTTGAGGGGTCATTCTAAGTTTTGGAGCATATTGGTGATGTTGCCTATAACCTAGAGTTGCCTATCCATTTGTGAACCTAACCTCCATTATTCCATATTAGTCAGTAGAAGAAGGGAAGGGTGGATACAGAGGATCCAACAAGATTAGAGCCACCACATCCCTGCATTGATTTTTTATCATCCATAGTTATATCTTGAGGAAATCACAGGATATCAAACTTCAAGCATTGGAAACAACAAGAAGAGAGGATTTTTTTTCAATTGGAAGGAAGATCCGAAAGGAAATGGATGGGAGACATGTGATTCATTGTGATCATGGGAAAAGGAGGTGAAATTTTGTGAAAAGAAGCATCACTCGGATGTACTAGGGTTGTCGAGGATGGAAACGACTCATGGTGGGGGGGGATTATAGGCCCCAGGGCACCAAGATGTCCCCCCGAAAGCCTTGACAAGATGAATTGTTTGGGGTGACACTCCCATCGCAAGATATGTGATGTTCACATTGCAATAAATGCCACATTATGGAGAGATGTCGAAATATCAATGCCACGTAAACCAGCGACGATGACTTGGGAAAGATGTGCCAAAATCAACTGAGGGAAGACAAGTCGAGGGCATTAATCAAGATAGAATGGGCAGACCGAATGCACAGATGAGTCAGAAAAATGAAAATTCAACTTAGCCGAAAGAATAAAAATTTTGCACTCAATAAAACAAAAAATTGAGGTCACCATATGGAACAACCATAGGCCTAACCGAGTCAAACGAGCAAAGACGAAGTCACTTGAAGGGTCTTATGTGATATAAGTAGAGGAATAATGGAATGAGGAAGAGAAACTAAAAATGAATGGGGAATAGAACTGAATGGAATCGAATCACAAGGAAGAAGAACCAAACAGAACTAAAATGAGGTCGAAGGATGGAGAGCCAAGTTTGAGCGACTCAATCCTAAATTAGGACATGGCTTGAGGGTGAAGAGGACCGAATCGAGTGCCCCAGTAAAAGACTAGGGACAAATCGAGACAACTCGTGGTGGGATGTTAAGGTGGCCCACTAGGGTCAACATGGTTTTGTGGTTGGATTCTTTGTATTCTCTAAGGGGTTTTGGCTTATATTTTTGTTGGACCAAGCGATTATCTTAGTGAATTATTTTGCTTCTATATATTTTAATAAAAGAAGAAGTTGGGAGGGTTGTTCCCATTGAAATTGTGCATGTCTGTGATGTTGTTTTATATATTGCATATGATGTACGTAATGTATGTTAATGGAAGATGATATGACAATGTTTTTATTGCTCTATGTTTAATGGATTCGGCAAATTAATATAAATATAGAGAACAACATGAGTAATTACATTATGAGGCGTAATCTGGGTGATGTAGCATTGTACTACACTAGGCAATTGTGAAACACATCAGTTTTGTGCCCAAAAAGGTACCTTGTGACCATAGGAGACCATGGGGTTATGGCATCAGCATTACACGCGAGCCAAAAGGAAAGAGTGTGGGGACAATGGGGGAATGTTAAAAAGGGGTGCATGAGAGGTGTATTTCTATTTAATTTATTTTCTAACGTATATGCATGTTTGTTTTAACACCTTTTTTAAATTTATATTTTTAAATATTTTATACTATTTTTCTTTAAATAAATGCTCTTTCTTATTCTTAAATTGTCTTCTTTTTGTTCTATTTTAATATAATTGGTTTTAAATGTTTTTTAATTTTATATTTTATTTATTTATTTAACTGATTTTTCATTTTTTAATACGTGTGTGGGGGGGATTTTATGGTTGTTCTCTTTTTAATGCATTCACCCATCCACCCCATAATACACCATCCAAAACATAAATAAAATAAAAAGAAAGAGATTCTAGGCCATGATATTCAATGTTATAGTTCTAAGTTTTGGTTCGCAATAATATCAATTGTCAAAGTCATGATTTCAAACAAATTATAATGTTAAGCCCTAAAAAAAGGGGTGTTACTACTAGCACAATTATATGATTCAAGGGTCGTTTTTAAGATTTTTGAATGGAATGTCTTGATTTTCAAAGCTATGATTTCAAATAAGTTGTAATTTTATCCTCAAAAAATAATTTTATAAAAAGGTATTATTCTTAGAGCACCCATTTTGATTTGAGGGTCAATTTTAAGATTTTTGTTTACAGCTTTATAGGGATTTAAGACCATAGTGGAAAAGGGTTATATTTTACCCTAACAACACCCTACCCCCCAAACCCCACCCCAAATAAATAAATAATACAAATTATATATATATATATATATGAACTCCACTTTTTAATTCAAGGATTGATTTTGTTGTTTTTTTTATTAATAACATGAGTGTTGATCTCTTGTTTTGAGGAGACATTTCTTGTCCATTTAATAACTACATTAAAGTTGAAGCACCCCACATCAAAAACATTTGCGGCATTCAATGTAGTTGAATTATTGTTATTATTTTATTAAGAAATGTAAATGATTTTGTAGTTGAATTATTGTTATTATTTTATTAAGAAATGTAAATGATTTTATTTAAAACAATGACATTATCTAAAACATGTCTCCAAAAGTAGGTTAACAAATTAAGCATATTTTTTTTTCCTTTTTGAGTTATGCTATGGTATTTTTATCTGTAATTTGTCATCAATTTAACATGATAACCTTTATTGAGTTTCAATTTGTGTATAACTTTAAGCATAATAACTCTACGTATGTTCTCTTTATAATTTAATGAACCACTTCTTTTTAAGGTGGTTCATGGACACTAGGTGGCCGCTACATGCACGAGAAAAACCAGGTAGATCAACCCGAAGGGATCTACCCTCGTCTAAACAAGCAAGTCCTAACCCCAAGGGTGTCAAGGAGATTTGACCCCATGACCTCTCAAATAGAGAGCTACTTAGCAATGGGAACTTGACCAACTAAGCTAACCCTTGGGACTTTTTCTTCATTCACTTCATCATTGAATGCCCTAGTATACTTTCTTATAGACCATCCTCTTATTCAAAATTAAGCATTCCTTATGTAAAGCATCCAAACATGTCACATATCTCTATAATTTCTTCAGTCACTTCATCATTGAATGTCTTTGCATATTTTCTTATTTTTCTTCTGGATCATCCTCTTATCCAAACATCAAGCATTCCTTATGTAAAACATCCAAATAAAGCAGTTACCACTTGCACTTGTCATCCATACAACATTCCCTTTATTTGGTCTACTAATATATTTACAAATTGCCTTTCACCATAAATTCTCTAAATATCTTCATATCATGATGGCTTATGTCTTCCTCATAGACATTTTGACATCTATTGGCATAAAGATCTCATAATCTTTTATTTTCCAACATAATAGGCCATTGAATATTTAATTTACACATTGTTGATAATTCTATATCTAACCTAAATGATTATTAGTACAATCCATTGTTACAATTAAAAAGAAAGTGATGTTAGGGCACAATTTCAACATATAAATATAGTTTATTGGATCACAAAATATACCCTATAACCCATAAATATATAAGTCTACTGATATTTTGGTTATCATGAGTACATTTGTCAAAAAAACTATGAATGATAACATTAGTTGAGCCGTTGGAAAAAAATAAAACTAGATTCATCAGACATAAAACCAAAAGTATAGTAGTTTGTCAGAACCAAAAGTATAAAATTTTACCATGATAGTGCCATAATGAACCACCATCTTCGTCGTAGGCTGACATCAGCTTCCATCAGAAAAGAAGTGAGTGTTGCAAAGTTGGTTGTCACTTCAAATGGAGATGATGACAGGAGATAGGGGAGAGGAATTCCCTTGAGGAGAAGAAGCAACACGTGGAGATGAAGTGAGTGAGGGAGCATCGATTACATCAGGAGTTTCATTGAGCTCCTTTGATTCATTATTGGAGTCAAAAACAACAAATCTCTCCACCCTTGTTATTCGAGTTACAATATCATCCAAGTTGTAGCAGATACTCCTAAGGATCCGCTTGATATCCTCTTTCCCTACAAACAATTTATAGTTTTTGACTTGCTTATCCATGAGGACCATATGTAGCAGAGTTTTCATTTTTTGATGCACCGTGATAGTATGTAGGAAATGGAGCTTACACTTCTGAAATTTATCTGGGTATGATATCCACTTTAGTGAGACACCCCCATTTTTGAATCTAAGAAATAAGCCCGGTCACATAACTATTTTGATTCAAGAAGAAAGATTTCCTTCTTGACCTCAAGAGGGATGGGAAAAAAAAATTAATTAGCCATTGACTCCCATCCAAACAGTCGACGCTAGTGGGAAGAAGAAACACTTGCACCACCTCGGTGATTCGGCATTCTTTGTCGAGGAGCCATAAAGACCAGTGAATACAATGCAAGTGACAACAGAAATGGACTTGATGCCTTTGTGAACAAAAAGGAGATAATAATAGGAAAACTGGAGGAGATAATTGTAAACCGAGACTGGCCAAACACAATCTATGTAATAATAAAGGACTCGTGAAAGTATGATGACCAACCCACCAAACCAAATGTGCCAAATGTGTTGTAATGATATCAATTATGGGATAGCACCCATGTAGCACAACACCATCTATCCAAACCACCAAATGAAACCCCTTTGGGAAGACACAGAATGTAAAACAAACTAGAGAGAAATAGTGCCAGAAGTAATAGACCATAGAATTTTCACTTTTGAAACAAAATAAAAGGAATTCGCATATACCCGACTCCAAAAACCAAGGCAAAGCGACTGCGAACAAACCCCGCCAGAGATAATAAGAACGTAACTCGACACCTTTGGAACCAAATGGAGTAAGTACTTCGGTACCAAAACTCACATTCCATAACCATGAAACTAAAGGAAACCCCATGTCAGGTTAAGGCCCTGAAGTGACATAGTAGGGAGCATTTCCACCAACTCAAAGGCAGGACCAATTCCTGTGCAATGAAGGAATAAAACAAAAAACATGGACCCTCTCTTGTTGTCACAGCACTGCACAGGCCAAGCCAATTTACTGTTTACGAATAACAGAGAAGTTAAGGTATTCAGAGACTAATAAAGAGCATAAAGGTAACCATCCTCAGAGACAAAAATATACCTGATATGGAGACCAAAAGAAAGCAAGCGGTAAAAAATCATGTATACCACCCTGTGTATATCTGCAAGGTCGCTACCCTGCTATAGCGTCCATGCAATTTTAATAGAGGATTGACATCTTTAGACTCGAATTTAAATAGAAAATACTACTGCATGCGAGGTCCAAGCATAAACAGTTGTGATGTTTGGCACCTCATTTGAAACCCACATTCCTTCCTTGGTACAAGATATCATCAATGAACTCACAGTAATGCATGTGAGGCTCCATCACTATAATAACCAATCCTCCCATCAGAAGTCGATGCATCTCTACTATTAACTAAATGTCATATCACTCTCATAATGCGATCCCCAATGGGCATTTATTGTGACTAGAGTGAGTTAGGTTAACCCTCTCCTGGAAATCAGCTAATCGCCACACGAGGACTTGGCGATGACAGATGTAGAGATTGGGATTCCCTCCAACATCCACCGTCCCTTCCTCCACTCGTACCCTTTGCATCGTAATCATGTGGTTATCTTCCCTTTCAGACTTCCTAAATCACACCCCATCGGGGATGGCAAATTTAAATGTTATTTTCATAGACCAAAAATAATTTAAAATATAAGATGGAAAGATCCACACATTAACTGTTGTAGTCTTTGAAAATATGTCATTGTTCATGTTGAAGATAGTAGCTATACTTTTATGTGGACAAGTTTATCTATACTTTCATGTTGACAAGTGTATGGAAAACAGTTATATTAGTCTCAATATTGGTTTGAATTGTGGATTATAGTGTTTTTAACTTTCTGGATGTTTGAATTGTGGATTATAATGTTTTTAACTTTCGAGATATTGGAATAGAATATTCAATTAGAACATGGTCAAATTGTTGTAAAAGAATATATTATTTAAAATATTTATTAACAAAAATTAATAAGATTGTAACAGTTAATTGGATATAGTATGAGTGATTGTGATTTGGAGATTTTTTTATTTTTATCATTTAGGGGAATTGGTAATTGGGTCTTTCTCATACTTGCGTGACATGACGTCCATTCCGACTACTACCATTATAACCATTTAGATGGACACTCAGCCACTCCAGCATCAAATATTATTTCCATAAATAATATATGAAGCTCCTAATAATTATATTATTATAACAATTTTAAAACTTAATAATTTAGCAAATAAAAAGT
>APFE030705967.1:56398-66682 GCA_000404065.3 Pinus taeda
AATAAATAAATAAATAAAATTAAAAATTAAAAATCGTTTTATACTTAATATTTGAAATTATTAATTTTTGACTTGCAAAACTACCTTAAAAATGGATTACATGTTATTCAATGAGAAGATATTGTGAACCAAGTTGAATGTGGTTATAAATTGACTAAATGATGAAGTTGAATGTGGTTATAAATTGATTGAATGTTGATTGTGATTGAAGATCAGAGATAGACTTGTGATTGGTTCAGAGTGTTGCAGTAGATCTGAGTATGACTCAATATTCTTTTCAGAATTGCAGTAGTCAATTTTTCAGTTTTCATTATTTTAAGATCTATATGAGGGTTTCTCTACATAAAAGCACGTATGCATGCAGGTTTCCTCAAGTGAAGTAGCGTATACATTTTTGGAAATGAATGATCAGAGTTGTAGTTGATTCTGTGTGTTGATGTAACATTCTGAGTTCAGTATTGTGTACTAGTTATAGTGATCTAATTGTTCCAGTTGATTGGTTGAGTTTTAATTAAGTGTCAGTTGATTGGGCTTTCAGTGATTGATTCAGTTGCGTCAAAGATTAATGTCAGAAGTTTCAATAATTGGTTGATTCAGAGATTGATGATTGAATTTCAATGATTGGTTGATTTAGTTATGTCAGAGATTGGTGATTGGGTTTCAATGAATGATTGATTCAGTTGTGTCACAGATTGATGTCAGAAGTTTCAGCGAATAGTTGATTCAATTGTGTCAGAGATTAATGATTGTATTATAGTGATGAGTTACAATTTGATTATTGATATTGAGCTTAAGTGTTCATAACGGGTCTAGTCTGAAAATTTGATGAACCTTGGCCTACAATTATGATGTGTTGAAGCACGTGGAACTAGTGTCAAAATTCATGAAACGTGGTCCATAGATGTTGTTGAGGGTTGGAGCCTTCAATGAGGAAGTTGAAGCTTCTTACCAGTAGTATTTGGTGATCAGATTAGGGGCTTGGATCTCCCTTCTAGTAGCAGCTGGAGAACGAGTGAAGGTTGTAGCCTTCAACATGTTGGTGCATGTGTACTGGTACAAGTTTACGCCAGTACAAGAACTAAGGGGTAGGAGCTCCCTTCTAGTAGGAGCTGGAGAAAAAGCGAAGGTTGTAGCCTTCTACATGTGGGTGCCTACATACTGGTATAAGTCTGCACCATTACAATATTGTAAAAAGTTATTTCTTTAAATTAAGAAGACAGAGACGATAGCAACAGGTGGTTTTTTCCCACATTGGGTTTTCACCTTAAATCCTAGTGTTCATGTGTGTTACTTATGTGTGCAGGTTTATTTTGTTCTTACAGCACAATATTATTGTTTATCTAATGTTTAATAAGGTATTAATGCACTGGTTGAAGACAAACATATGATGAATTAACTGAAACATAAGTTTACTAGATGTACGCTAGTTGTCTTAAGAACAGTCACGTACACACGCGAGTTCCTTTCAGTAAAGTCGCATATAGAAATTTGAATACGAAATGAAAAAGTTATTGATTTGAAAATACTAATTAAACCCCACCCCACCCCTCATGTTTTTCCCAACAATTGGAATCAAATCAGGTCCTTTGCTAGAAGCTTGATTACTTGAAGGAGATTCGTCGATTCAATGGGAAAGAAGCAAAAGAAGAAACCAACTCAAAAGAATAAGACATCTTAAAGAGAGAGTGGCAGTGTTGGAGACGATTCGCCATTAGGTAGAAGCAAATATTCAGATTTAGAATCACCCCATAATGAAGATGAACAAGCAAAAGAATTATCAGGTACTGATTTTTGGTCCTCTGGTGATACCTTTCTTTGTTCATGCATTATTGAAGATAATGACACAACTAAATTTTCTCTTATGGGGTAAAGTGAAAGAAATCTAATAGAAGTAGAAGTTAAAAGGCACAGATAAAATTAGAGATCAACAAGATCTATTTGATAAGAGGGAATGTACCTACAAAGAAGAGGTTACCAAATTAAAAACTCAGTTGGAGGAAGGAAACAAAATAAGGACGTAGTACAAGGAAAAGGAAGATCAATTTCAAAGGTTGCATGATGAAGTGACATCATTGAGAAATCAAGTGAATGAAAACAATATAACAACTAAGGAACTTAAAGAAAGAACTAGTTACTGTGAAGGTCTTGAATATGAGGTCGTCTCTCTAAAAGAATATCCTGAAAAATCAGCTAAGCAGAATGAGGAACTACTTCAAGTATTTGAAGAACAAGAAAATGAGATTCTTGAATTAAAAAAACAAGTGGAAGAAGGAAGAAAAGTTGAAGAAATCATGAAGAAGCAGTATCTTGAAAAGGAAAAGAAATGCCAGGTTGAGGTAAATATCTTAAAAGGTAAATTACAAGAAAAGGATAAACTTTTACGATTTCAAGATAGTACTAATATTTTGGATAATATTCTTAGTAGTCAAAGGTCTCCTACCATCAAATCTAGTCTTGGTTTTCATAAAACTGTTAAAGGTGAATCTAGCTCACAAGTTGAGGCAATAAATCCTAATGCAAAATCTGAAATGCTCAACAAGGAGATAAGAAGTCAACCCCATCAACAACCAAGGAAAGAAAGTCTTCAAAGAAAATAATTTACTCCTAACTATAGAAGTATTAATCGATTCTTTTATCTAGTCAATAATGTTGAATGTTCTATATGTCATAAGTTTGGACATGTTGCAGCTAGGTGCATAAGTAGAATGTTTCAAGCTAATAATCGTCTCACAGAAAGATCATCAGTTTCCAGGTACTTTAAGGGATAATGTTTTCCTTGAAATATGTTTGGTCACAAAGCCATTTATTTTTATAGAAGGAATATGGAACATATAAGATGTTATGCTTGTAACAAGTTTGGGCATGTAGAAAAAGAATGCAAGAACAAGTCTATGGATCATCATAGACAATATGGTAAGCAACCAAATAAGAACATTGATATCAGAAAATCTAAAAAAGATGAATCCACCAAAAGGCAAGAAAAGGAAGATCGAATAAGGCGTGGTCTTGCACTCTGCTCATTTGAATACGAAGATGAATGTTCTCATCACATGACTAAAGACAAGAGTAAAATGGAGTCTCTGATGACGAACCATCATGGTAATAGTATTCTTGGAACTAATGCTTCAACAAAAGTTCTAGGATCAGTTACAATCAGAACAGACTTGGGGGGAACTGAATGTATGAAATTTCAGTATTCCACTTTTCATATGTGAATCTTATGAATACAAGTCATGTATATACGTGAGTTCTAAACCTCAGTCGCGTATATGTTGTTTTGATGAAGAAACAGTGGGACAGACTCGGGAAAAGGGTCTGATATGGTTCAATCAATTATCAATTGTCTTTTATGTTTTGATGGTTGATGATTACAGTCTATTGATGCTATTTAGAAGTGTTTTTGGCCCTCATAAGTTGTTGATGACTTGATGTATATGATGCCTTGATGATTCTTACTGATATATGCAATGATTAGATCTGACAATGAACAGTTGGCACATGTTCAGGGGGAGCATTTTCTATGCTTCTAATAATGCATTGTTGCCATTATGTTTGCTTTAGAAGTCCTTGATACATAATGATGTTTATCAATGGTGATGATGCTTATGTTGTTATGTTGCGGTCATGGGTTTCCTATGATGAAATCGCATATGATACTTATATATTGTTTGAACCACATAGTTGTCTTGATGCTACTCATCAAATTTATGGATGATTATTTTGATGATGCATATAGTACATATGTTATGTTACTTACATGGTGATCTTCATAAGTTCAAGGAGAAAAACAAAGCTTGAGTACACAACTTCATTATTTGATGATGATAAGTGTCACTCATTACTTTTATGTTGTTGTCATCATGACTTCAAAGATGCATAAATTTCATATGGTGCAGTTATGAATGAGGATTCCTATAGTTCTTGGCTCTCACAAGGTATATTGTTTGAGGATTGTTGCTTTTGATGGTATCAAGAAAGTTTGACAAATGACTATGAGCTCATGTTGTGCTTTTCACATTGATGAGAAGCTAGATACATATTGCCATCTATATGATGGATACATTACAAATAAGGATCACATGGATGATTACTTATATTGCATATTGGTAAAGGATGTTGATATTCTTATGAAGAAAATTGGCCAAGAGAATGGTGTTATTGCAGGTTTCATGAAGACATAGTTATTTGAAGACATGGCTATTTGGAGACATGGCTTACTTAGTCACATAATGATGATGACTTCTTACTTTATGATGATAGGCTTGGTTCTCTCATATGTTGATTATCATGTTTTATGATTATCAGATGTGGGATGTTAGAAAAATCCCTAGTGATGATACATGTTTGATATATTGAGGAAAGAACATGCAGTTCTTGCTACGGTGATTTGATGATGATGATGAATATGGTGCTTTCACATATATATATGATATGATGTGAATAGTTTTGTGAATAAATGGGCATTACTACTTGGAGATATGGCATATGCTTAGTTGATTCATGAAAGGCTATGTTTTTTATGAACATAGATAAAGGATTTTTCTACCAAAGAAAAAGAGCAAGTTGATCTTGATAAGGTCAAGAGGATGAAGTTGATAGCAGATATATATGAAAATATATATGCGGAATACTTAGTCACAGGTTGACATTAAAGCTACGTTGTCTTTTCTTGTGAACTTATGATGAACATATACATTTTTTTGTGCTTGATCTTGCTGACAGATGCTTATGGTGCAGATCATATATGGTGTATGATAGTCATTGATAACTATCATGTTCTTGTCTTTGGTCTTTCTTATAAATACCATGTATATCATTTGATGTAAAGGTCATGTAAAGACCTATGGTGTAATAATTGTCATATTTAGTCATGTATGGACATTTGAGATCATGTCAAATATGTAATCCCACTTGGTTGGGTGGTTGTGTCAAAAATGTAATCCCACTTGGTTGGGTGGTTGAGTCAAATATGTACCCCCACTTGGTTGGGTGATTGATGTAGGTATGGTTCCTTGGTGATAGGAAGGTCATACTCAGTTGAGCCATAGGGTGATGTACTTAATTTTACATCCGTCAGAGATTTTAGCATGTGCTCAGGGGGAGCATGATCAGAGAATTCATCATGTGCTCAGGGGGAGCATGGTCAGTATTCATATTCAGCAGTTCAAATATGGAAGTATTCATTTAACATTGGTCAGCCCTTTTCCCTTGATGTCAAAGGGGGAGATTAGCTTGGTGTTTCGAGAGTAGCTTGATGTTTTGAAAAGCATGGTGCTTGGCTTGATGTTATTTACAAGTTGTGGTGACCAAACACCAAAGTGGTTGTCATCAAGTCCAAAGGGGGAGATTTTTGGCCTTATGATGCATGTGTTGTCCTTAATGGAAGCTGACTTGTAACTAGATGAATCCACAAGTCAGTTCAGAGATGACAGAATGATGAGTTAAATGTGTACATCTTAGAATCAGAAGTTTGATACGGGGATATTGTTTCCATTATGAATTAGGTGATGTCCTTGATGGAAACCTACCTGGTGAGTTGTCCTTGATGACAACCTTTTTGATAAAATGGAATCCTACCTAATAAGTTGTCTCTTGATATACTTATTAAAGGTATAAACAGGATGTGTTTACAGATGTGATAGAATGCATGGTATTTGTTTTTACAGATGTGACAAAATGCATGATAGTTCAGATGTGACAGAATGCATGGCTGTTCAGAGGAATGATAAAGTTGGAAGTTCAAGAACTATATGCGGGTTTTGTTAAGCCAAGTCGCATGCATGCGTATGCACGCAAGTTCAGTGAAGAAAAGTAGCATATGGTTTTTATACCATGGTATTGGCCCATAGTAATGAGTGTGACAGAGAATATTAATCCAGTCAAAGAATACCATCGACATAACTATGGTTTTGACCCATGGTATTGAAAAAGGATAAAACTATATAAGGTGATGAAGATCAAAGTGTGTGTGTGCAAGTGATGGAAATCTTATGAAGAATTAGATCAAAATAAAATATGCACATTATGGGTTTGTGATGCTTTGCTTGATCTAAACTAAGTATGCACTTGAGAGTTTGATTATGGATGAGACCCAATAGATCTGAAATTATTATGCACCAGCGAATACAATGATGGATCGGGATCATAAGACCTGAAATGACTTTTCATTGTACGATCTTCTCATGGATTGACTAGATCTAGGTACTGACGCATGTTTTTATCTCTGAATATTATGATCTGGGTCTTTCTAAAGTTCTAAAGAGCTGCACAATTTTAGGTCAAAATTTGCAAATCTATATGTTGGTTGGTCTCAGGAAAAGTGTGTATACACGCGGGTTCGCTTCTTCAAAGTAGCATATACAAAGTAAGGGTTTATGTTCATAAATGACTGATCAATATGATTAGTATTGATGTTTCTCTATTGTCTGTTAATGATGTCCTCATGATTCATCTGGGTTAAGTGATAATGTTTGAAGTAGATTTGATTGAATGATGAAGTTGAATGTGGTTATAAATTGATTGAATGATGATTTTGATTGAAGATCATAGACAAATATATGATTGGTTCATAGTGTTGCAGTAGATATGAGTATGGCTTGGTATTCTTTTCATAATTACAATAGTCAAGTTTTTAGTTTTTCATTATCTTAATATCTGTACGCAGGTTTCTCTACATAAAAGCATGTATGCACGTGAGTTGCCTTAAGTGAAGTAGCGTATACATTTTCGGAAATGATTGATCAAGGTTGCAGTTGATTTTGTGTGTTGATGTAACATTCTAAGTTTAGTTTTGTGTACTAGTTACAATGATCTGATTGTTCAAGTTGATTCGTTGAGTTTTGATTAAGTGTCAGTTGATTGGGATTTTATTGATTGATTCAGTTGTTTCAAATATTGATGTCAGAAGTTTCAGTAATTGGTTGATTCAGAGATTGATGATTGATTTTCAGTGATTGATGATTGGGTTTCATTGATTGGTTGATTCAATTGTGTCAGAGATTGATGATTTGGTTTCAGTGAAAGATTGATTCAATTGTGTCATAGATTGATTGATTCGGTTGTGTCACAGATTGATGTCAAAAGTTTCAATGATTGGTTGATTCAATTGTGTCAGAGATTGATGACTGTATTACAGTGATGAGTTACAATTTGATTATTGATATTAATCTTAAGTGTTGACAATGGGTCTAGTCTGAAAATTTGATGAAATGTGACCTACAAGTTATGATGTGCTGAAGCAGGTGGAACCAATGTGAAAATTCATGAAACATGGTCCATGTATGTTGCTAAGTGTTGGAGCCTTTAGTGAGGAAGTTGAAGCTTCCTACCAGTAGTAGTTGGTGATCAAATTAGGGGGTTGGAGCTCCCTTCTAGTAGCAGTTGGAGAACGAGTGAAGGTTGTATCCTTCTACAAGTTGGTGCCTGTGTACTGGCAAAGGTTTATGCTAGTACAAGAACCAAGGGGTAGAAGCTCCCTTCTAGTACGAGCTGGAGAACAAGTGAAGGTTGTAGCCTTTTGTAGGTGGGTGCCTGCGTACTAGTATAAGTCAGCACCAGTACAAGATTGTAAAAATATTTTTCTTTAAATTAAGAATACAGAGACGAAAACAGCAAGTGGTTTTTTCCTGCATTGGGTTTCCACCTTAAATCTGGTGTTCATGTGTGTTGCTTATGTGTTATGGCTTATTTTTTTCTTACATAACATGATAACTATTTATATAATGTTTAATAAGGTATTGATGCACTGGCTGAAGACAAACATATGATGAATTAATTGAAACATAAGTTTACTGGATGTACGCAAGTTGTCTTAAGAACAGTCGTGTACACACGTAGGTTCCCTTTAGTAAAGTTGCGCATAGAAATTTGAATATGAAATGAAAAGGTTATTGATTTGAAAATACTTATTCACCCACCCTCTTAATATTTTTCCCAACACTTGTTTGAGTAATCAAAATGGGGCAATACACCTAGAGAATCATTGTTGCAGGTGAATTAATATGCATGTGGTAAGTGGGGATATGTAGGCAATGTGGCGTTAGGATTAATCAGTTGATAATCATGATGACAATTGGGAGTTTTCATCTCATATATACAAAAACAGAGTCACTTCCTCATGGCTCCATTGGTTTGATGGGAAATTTAATTATGGTCTAGTTTAGCAAGAATATTTATGCCCTACACTTATTTAAGTTTTGGACATAAATGTTTGGTAGCATAACTTGGGGAAGAGGCAGATCTTAGGTAGTGAATTCAATATGCTCACAAGTCAACTAAGGCGAGTGACAGTGTGTGACTATGTTGGAAGAAATGAGGAAGGATGGTGGCTTGTGAAGGGAATAAAAAAGGACAAATAGAATGAACATAGGCAATTGAAGTGGAGCTTTGGGAACTCCAGGAAACTTGCATGTCCCTCAGCGTTAAAATCAACCAGCTGGAAGAAACCCTCTCCAAAATGATGGAAATCAAGTTGGAACATAAGACTCTAATCCAAAGACAAAATGATGAGGTTGATAGCTTGTGGAGGTAGCTGGAAGAGTTCCAACTGAAGGAAGCTCGGCCCTCCATGTCAGTAGCCCCCTTATCATCCTCATTGAATTCAGCTATCCCACTTGTAGAAAATCTAATTTGAACATTCCCCTAGTAATTCTAGATGTAGAGGAAGATATGTTTGGTAGTAATGTGGGCTAAATTTCTTATGTTAGTCAAATTTTGTAATGTTTTTCAATTTTTGTAAAAGTGGAGATCTTTTCTATATGATTTACTCATACAAACCTCCAAGAACATATGGTTTCTTGAGTTGGCCGAAGAAAATGGATAATAATGGGACACCTATAGGAATGAATAGAATTTGTGTCCAAACAAGCTTCGTACTCTCTATGTATATTGATAGTTATGTGTATCTTTAGATAATAATAATAAAAGTGACTAAGGCCATAATATCTAATTGTAAACTACAAAGAAATTAATTGTAGTAGGAAACAACTTATATTTTATTTATGAGAATCAATTTACATAACCATTAAACAATATTCTACAGAGGGAAACAAAACGGCATTGATGGTAAGAAGCCTAGGAGACATAATGTGGTCCTCAAGATGTCTCCTACAATTCGTTTTGGGACATTGTATTCAATTGATTCACTTCCTTACTTGACCACATCATGTTTGCTTTGAAAATTGGTAGGTTTCAAGGTTGAGGAAATCATATGCATGCATGTGCCTACCTTTTGAACAATATTTTGAAATATTTTTCAATAAAATTTCCTTAGGTACTTGTGGGAATACTTATTCTCATTGTTATTCCTTTCCACAATCCTTAAAGGATACAATCCACAAGTTTAAATATCCCTTAAATGCTTCATTGTTGTTGCACACCAAGTCATTTCCAACTTAAACACACTTTTCTTTCATTTCATAGAAATGTAAGGACCACAATCCTTTTTAAACTCAATCATCTATTGATGGTGTGTTCATCTATGTCATTCTCATTTTACTTGTCATCCTCATCATTTATAAGTGTAATGTTTCACTCATCTCCAAAATCATCACAATGGGATAATAATGTCAATGATACTATAGAGTCAATGATAATATCAAAGATAATAAAGAGATAAACAATAACAATAATTTGTTGTGTGGTGTGTTCATCTATGCCATTCTAAGTTTACTTTTCATCCTCATTGCTTATAGGTGTAGTGTTTCACTCATCTCTAGAAGAATCACAATTGGATAATAATTTCAATGATACCATATAATAATCAACGATAACATCAAATATACTAAAGAGATAAACAATAATATTGGATCTATTATAGGATCTAGAAGTAGCATACTAGGAGGAAAATAAGAGTACATGCCTTTGATGTCTTCACAACATGTAGTCATATACTTATCCTTTTCACATCTAAGAATTTGTAACTATTGAAAAATGTGCAACAAGAAACGTTAAATTTAGAATGTGCTAAAAATAGACCTGCTAAAAATAGCATGTCTAAAAATAGCAGTTTGGCCAGTCAGGTCATTAGCCACATTAGGTGAGAGGTGAAACTGCTAAAAATAGAAAGTTCTAAAAATAGCATTTCTAGGTCCCTTCCTATTTATAAGTCCCTAGTCTATCTATAGGAAGTAAAATTAATTTTTGTCTTAACAGCAGTTGGAAATATTAATTAATTAATTCAGTTGAGTTAATTAGTTAAGGAAATTCGAATTTGAAGTCTTTGTGAGCATGCACATGAGTTGTCCCACTGATTGAGGAATTTATCCTAAATTTCCTCCACTGATT
>APFE030705967.1:66702-93562 GCA_000404065.3 Pinus taeda
TATCACATCTATTTCATCGATGGCGTTCTATGGTTTGAGGCTTGAGTATGCCCTTGATGGCAGCTCAAACTATATAGCTTGGAAGGATCGCATGGAGGTAGTTTTCGAAGATAATTGCCTTAAGGATTTCATTGATCAAGAAATTCCTAAGCCTACTGACAAGACTGAGCAGGTGGAATGGAGGAAGTGTGTGGCTAGAGCTAGGAGAATTTTCTTAGAGGGAGTGCGAGATCACATTGTCTCGAGCCTTCATGGGAAGGAGACTTTGCATGCAATGTGGAAAACATTGAAAGATTTATATCAAAATATCATTGATCAAAGGAAGCTAGCACTGAAGGACAAACTTCGAAAGATCAAGTGTGAAAGGGATGAGACAATCTCTATGTATCTGACCAAGATCATCACATGCAAGGATGAGCTTGCAAGTGTAGGGGTCGTGACATCGGATGAGGATATGGTGAGTCTAGCACTCCTTGGCCTTCCTAAGAGCTGGCATAACTACCAGGACTCAGTGAATGGAAGGAAGAAACTACCAGATTGGG
The DNA here is from genome assembly GCA_000404065.3 of Pinus taeda. Lineage (NCBI taxonomy): Eukaryota > Viridiplantae > Streptophyta > Pinopsida > Pinales > Pinaceae > Pinus > Pinus taeda. The sequence goes on from APFE030705967.1 coordinate 67,245, forward strand.
AACGGCTATGGTCAAATTTGATGCAAGAGGAGATCAAACGGAGCACCAAAGATAGTTCTTCATCCATGCATGATGAGGAGAATTGTGCCTTAGCAAGTAAGGAGAAGAAGGGGAAGGAGAAGGTTTCTCTTTCTGAATCCAGTTCTTCCAATGATGGGAAGAAGGTTGACAAATCGAAAGTGTGATGCTTTCATTGTTATGAGGTGGGCCATTATGTTGCAAATTGTCCATGGAGGAAATCCAAGAAGGGATTCGGGGAAGGATCTAAAGGTGAGGCACTTGCTTCACAGTTAGAGTTGGATTTCACACTCTTCGCATGCATGGTTTCATCCACAATGGGAAGTGGTTGGTTTCTTGATAGTGGAGCTTCTTTCCACATGACCAGCAACAAGAGTTTGTTTAGTACTTTGGAGGAGAAAGATCTCCAGATACTCATAGCGATGGGTAATGATGAGAAGTATAGTGTCTTAGGTGTAGGCACAGTTATTTTTCAGAGGGAGCATGGATCTCACCTTACCTTGACCGATGTCAAGTATGTACCAGGACTGAAGAGAAACTTGGTATCGATCGCGATGCTGGAAGACAGAGGCCATGATGTAGTCTTCAGTAAGGGAAAGGTTTTCCTTAGACACATCATCACTAGATAGGTGAAGCAGATTGGTTCACAGGTCAAGAACCTGTATGCTCTTGACATTGTATTCAATTGATTCACTTCCTTACTTGACCACATCATGTTTGCTTTGAAAATTGGTAGGTTTCAAGGTTGAGGAAATCATATGCATGCATATGCCTACCTTTTGAACAATATTTTGAAACATTTTTCAATAAAATTTCCTTAGGTACTTGTGGGAATACTTATTCTCATTGTTATTCCTTTCCACAATCCTTAAAGGATACAATACACAAGTTTAAATTTCCCTTAAATGCTTCATTGTTGTTGCACACCACGTCATTTCCAACTTAAACACACTTTTCTTTCATTTCATAGAAATGTAAGGACCACAATCCTTTTTAAACTCAATCATTTATTGATGGTGTGTTCATCTATGTCATTCTCATTTTACTTGTCATCCTCATCATTTATAAGTGTAATGTTTCACTCATCTCCAAAATCATCACAATGGGATAATAATGTCAATGATACTATAGAGTCAATGATAATATCAAAGATACTAAAGAGATAAAAAATAACAATAATGTGTTGTGTGGTGTGTTCATATATGCCATTCTAAGTTTACTTTTCATCCTCATTGCTTATAGGTGTAGTGTTTCACTCATCTCCAGAAGAATCACAATTGGATAATAATTTCAATGATACCATATAATAATCAACGATAACATCAAATATACTAAAGAGATAAACAATAATATTGGATCTATTATAGGATCTAGAAGTAGCATACTAGGAGGAAAATAAGAGTACATGCCTTTGATGTCTTCACAACTTGTAGTCATATACTTATCCTTTTCACATCTAAGAATTTGTAACTATTGAAAAATGTGCAACAAGAAACGTTAAATTTAGAATGTGCTAAAAATATACCTGCTAAAAATAGCATGTCTAAAAATAGCAGTTTGGCCAGTCAGATCATTGGCCACATTGGGTGAGAGGTGAAACTACTAAAAATAGAAAGTTCTAAAAATAGCATTTCTAGGTCCCCTCCTATTTATAGCAATCCCTAGTCTATCTATAGGAAGTAAAATTAATTTTGGTCATAACAGCAGTTGGAAATATTAATTAATTAATTCAATTGAGTTAATTAGTTAAGGAAATTCAAATTTGAAGTCTTTGTGAGCATGCACATGAGTTGTCCCACTGATTCAAGAATTTATCCTTAATTTCCTCCAATGATTGAGGGAATAAGTATGAGTTCTATAATGAGAGAATCAGTTGACTTAGTTCTAACCATTCAAGTCCAATTAGATTATTTAAACAAGTTGTTAAAATAATAAAATATAGTTTGTTAATGCTTCCATGCATGTGACAACTATTATTTTAGATAACTGAGAATTCACTCATGGATAACTGTTGCATGTCAGTTCTTTCAGAGACCCGGTTGAGATCATATGTGGGAGAGTGTACTATCAGATGCTTGGATATTTCTAGTAAGTATTCCTTGCATGGAGAAGGATCTAATATAGGAGATTGGAGGACTTGTGGCCTATATATTGAGGCCTAGGTAGTCCATGATTTTCATCTTCTGATTGAAGATCATCAGAGTACAAGAGAGAGCAGGATAGCTTTTGAGGTGATTTTTTTTTATGTTGTTTGGGATTTCCACTTGATTGAAATACAGTGTTGGGGTTATGCTGTTGCTTCCCCAGTGATATTTCCTGTGTTATGGTGATTGATTCCTTCTTATCAGTTATATGTGTTCTTATTGATGATGCTCATGGTTGATTAAGCTTCCGCTAAATTGTTTGTAGAAGTAGATCAAGTGTTTTGCTTTAGTACATTACATTACCAAGTGATCTACAAGTGGGAAATTTCTACATGGTATCGGAGCTAACTGAATTGTAGAAAAAGTTCTACATGGTATTAGAGCTAGCTGATTTGTAGAAAAATTCTACAAAATTCTACAATAACAAGGAATATCTTATTCAAGATTACGTACAATGGAAAGCAGAGCTAAAAATCCATTTTGTGACTTGATTCTCACATTATCTTAGTGTGTAGGGTCATAAAGGACATCGATATTCACGGTTTTATGTCCACCCTCCTATGACTTTTTAGATTTGTGGTGTGCCACAGAATTCTTAGGAAAATATATATATATATTTCTAAAACACAAAAAATTAATTCTACAAGTGTGTGTGTATTGTAATTAGTTTCTTAGTAAGCCAAACCATTTTGCAAGAAGATACATTGTGGCCCTCAAATAATGACAATGTTAAATGACTACATTTATCTTTGCATTTTTTATAACTATAATTTATAGATTATTTTTCACATTTAACATAACGCCAACATAAAAAAAGATACAATTTTGATCAACCACTCACCTCTCTAAGGAAATGTTGATTGGCGCAATATAGATAGGACTCATTCAAAGCATTTGTTTCCTTATTTAAATGTTGGAAGTCTCTCAATGCTTTTACCCGCATGCCTACGACATTTCAAATAACATATTAGAATGAATATATATATATATATATATATATACCAACTAAATCTCTATAATAGGGTTACTCATTGGGATGTGGCTCCTATTAATCTTTGAAATATTTATTGAAATCAATTTTCTTAATGAACTATTAATAGAGCCTTGTTTATGGCATCTTCAAGTGATAATGAAAAATGCATTATCTTCCTCAAATACTTGCACATATCTATCTATTTTTAGTGCATGAGTATATGTTATCAATTTCTTCATTCAGCATCGATGGTTGTGCCAAATACAAATAATTATTAGATATTCGAAAAAAATCATTATGAATGAACAATATAAAGTTGAAATAATGTGCGCAATAAAATACATAATTAATAAGGGGGAAAATGTGTTGAAAAATGCAAAAAGAAAGTTTCAATTTCATTTTTGCCTTGGTTAAATTGAGAAAATTGAATTTCCACATCAATAGGCAACTTGAATGTAGTTAACTTGTGTGACATGGCTTGTGTCACTCAGTTTCCTCAGTAACTTTGAGTTAGAGGAGTTGGAGTTCAGTTAAGCATGTGTGATTGCTAATTTGTAGCAATCAAGGTAAGTTATTTCAAGTTGTTTTTAGTTAAAGTAGTTCTAACTGGTGGAGGAACTAGTTGAAGGTTATTTGTGTAGTGAGACTTTAGTATAACTTAATGATCATCCAGTTAACTGATCAATCACCCCAAATTAGATAGTGCGTGCAAATAATTTGAGTTCCCCGGTTGTGGTGTAGATTCCAAGGCAATGTAACATCAGTTGTAGACTAGTCTTGAGTGTACAAGTGTTGCATGCAGTCAGATGATCAACCTTAGGAATTGTGGAATCATTTTGGAGGAAATCCCTAAATCATAGGGGCCTAATTTACTCAGGAATTGCGCAAGGAAATAGGGGCTCAAGAAGAGGTAGAAATTGACTAAGTCTGGGTAAGAGCTTCTCAATGAGCAAAGAGATATGTTATCCACTTGTCGGTTGAGGTCAGATTTAGGAAGAAAATTTAATTGATATCTATTCCTTAGATTAATGCAAGCAGCCAAAGGGGTTTCGAGCAAATTTTTTTCCCTTAGAAAAATATTGTGTGTGTTGGGCATGTGTTATATTCTTTCCAAGGATGGTGGGCGGACCTACCCAAGTTTTTGTTCATAGGTTTTGCACATGGTTTTGGGCATGATGGTTTTATGTCCATGGTGTTTTGTAGCTCTGGTTAAGGGAACTACGGTTATGTTCGAATCCAGGGTTAATGGATTGGGTTTATGAATGCTTCGGCATGTATATATATGTATTATAACATTGAAAGGAACATAATGAAAAATCAATCCAGTTGTCCCAGTTTTGTGATCCAGGGGAAAATATATATGTATATTTGTTTTCTATTCTCGTCATTGTTTATTTTTCTATTTTAAGAATTCCTTTGCAGATCATTTATGTACAAGGTTAAATCTACATTTGGTATCAGATTTGTTTCTAATTCAAAGGGACGCCTTTGCTACTGAGAGGTTTTACTTGGGCTTGTGGTAGACCATGTTACAATGCAAGATCTGCAGGATCGATTCTTACAATGAAATAAGATGGTGAACAGTGGAAAGATAGAGATCAAGAAATTCAATGGACAAAGTTTTGAGTTGTGGAAGCTCAAGATGGAGGATTTGTTGGTGGATAAAGATTAGTGGATCATGGTAGATCTGGGTACTAAACCAACGATAATGTCAGCAGAAGACTAGGAGAATTTGGATTGGAAGGCAAAGAGCACAATACAGTTGTGTATCAATCTAAGTCTCTGGTGAACAAATTGTTCCTGCGAAAAATGTTGTATAACCTTTTAATGAAGGATGGAGACTCGGTGACATAACATATGAACGCCTTTAATATTGTGGTAAGCCAGTGGTTATATGTTGATATAAAAATTTCAAATGAAGATAAGTGCATCAATTTGCTATGTTCTCTACCCGGTTCATGGGATAGTTTGGTTGTTGCAATAGGTAGCAATACAACTACCTTGAAGTTTGATGAAATAGTCGCATCCGTGTTGTCGAAGGAGATGAGACGGAAAAATATGGATAGTCAAAATGGAAATGGCTTGTCTATACGAGGACTGTCCCAAAAAAAAAAAAAAATCCTCGAGTGGGAGATCTAAATCTCCAGGAAAAATTTTAAAAGTGTGCTGGAAATGTGGAAAGGAAGGGCACTGCAAAAAGGACTGTAAATCTAAAGATTTTGAGAAAGGAAATGGATCTGATGATGCTCCTTCTGCAACGCTGAAAACCACCTTAGATGAAGGTGGGGATGTGTACTTACCTTCTTCTTCAAGTACACATATAGATCATGAGGCATGCAAATTAAATGAGATCGGGCAAAGAGGAAGCTTTGGTTAAACTAGAGGAAGTATGCCGGGACAATATTGCAGAGGTTTAATATGCAGGATAGTAAACCCGTGAAGGTTCCTATTCTTGTAAGTGTAAATTTATCTATTGAATAGTGTCCCACGACACAAGAAGAGGAAGAGTACATGTCTCGTGTTCCATATGCGAGTGCAGTTGGTAGCCTGATGTATGCAATGGTTTGAACTAGACTAGACATTGCACATGTAGTGGGAGTATTAAACAAGTTTATGTCAAAACCAGGGAAGGAGCACTGGACAACAGTGAAGTGGGTTTTCAAGTATTTGCATGGCACTAGTGATTATGGTTTGTGCTACCAAGGAAGACCACGATATACAGGGTTTTTTACATTCATGGCTTTGCTGATGCAGACTGGGCTGGAGATATGGATCAAAGGAGATCTACAAGTGGGTATGTGTTTAACCTATTTGGAGGAGTAGTCAGTTGGATGAGTAAGAGGAAGTTTGTAGTAATAAGAGGTTGAATACATGGAAGCCACTCATGCAAGAAAGGAAGTAATTTGGTTGCAGAGATTGTGTTCAAGTATGGGGTTGGTGCAGCGAGCTATAAGGATATACTGTGACATCCAAAGTGAAATTTTATTGGCTAAGAACCCTACCTATCATTCAAAGACAAAGCACATTGATGTTCAATATCACTTTGTGAGGGATATGGTTGAGGACAAAAGCGTGTTTCTGGAAAAGGTGGACACTTTGAAGAATGTTTTAGATGCATTGACGAAGCATGTGAGCAGTAAGACATTTTCTTAGTGTAGAGAAACAATGGGCATTGCATGGCTAGACTAATGACTAAACTCTCTTGTTCCCCTTTGTGTGGAAAGAAAACAACAAGTGGGAGAATGTTGGGTGTGTGTTATATTCTTTCCATGACTAGTCACACATGTTGTATGTTGCACCAAGCGCAGTGGGTGGGTCACACAGGGGGAGGTAGCCTCCCTACACGAGGTTCGGGGTAGCGCCCCGAGAAAAAAAATATGCAAACCCAATAATAGTTGGGCAGACACAAAGATGGTGTGCAGACCTACCCATGGTTTTGTCCATAGGTTTTGCACATGGTTTTGGGCATGATAGTTTTTTACCCATGGTATTTTGTAGATCTGGTCAAGGGAACTATAGTTATATTCTAATCCAGGGTTACTGGTTTGGGATTTATGAATGCTTTAGTATGTATATATATGTATTGTAACATTGAAAGGAACATAATGAAAAATCAATCTAGTAGTCTTGGTTTTGGGATCAAGGGGAAAATATTTGTGTATATTTGTTTTTTGTTCTTGCCATTGTTTATTTTTTTGTTTTAAGAATTCGTTTGCAGGGAATTTATGTACATGGTTAAACCTACATTGTGCATGTGTGTTATTTCTCATTGCATGTTTGTGATTGATGTTTTAAATTGCGAATTGAATTGCGCAAAGAAATAGAGTGGGTTTCTATCTTGTGATTTTGATTAAAATTTCATGAGAAATTGCAAATCTACGCCATAATGTCTACATGCTATAAGAGCAGGATTCACATTAGAACAAGAATTTTGAATTTATTTCTCAGGAGGTTCAAATTGTAGTTCAGTGTCGCAGGATCTCTTCAGAGTTGGGAAGATGACCTTCAACGAGCTGAGACTAGAGTGTGCCTTGGAAGGCATCTCTAATTTCATTGCATGGAAGGATCACATGGAGGCAATGTTGGATGACAATGGATTCCTATAATTCATCAAGACAGATGTTGTAAAACCACAGGAATTTGACGCACAGAACCTAGACCAATGGAATAAATATGTAGCCAAGGTGAGGAGAATAATCTTGGAGGGAGTACAATATCAAATTGTCTCAAATATCCATGGGAAAGAAACTACAGTCGTAATGTGGAAAGCATTGATAGAATCATTCAAGAATAGTAGTGACCACAGGAAGATGGCACTAAAGGATAAACTTTGAAATATCAAGGTGTGGAAGAATGACATTGTCCCGCGGTATTTGAGCATGTTTACACAAGTTCGTGATGAAATTGGTGGGGTTGGTGTTAATGTTGTAGAAGATTATTTGGTAAGCCTAGTTCTTCTAGGCCTTCCCAAAAGTTGGCATAGCTACTAAGACTCGGTGAATGTGAGAGATAAATTACCAAATTGGGAATGCTTATGGTATGATTTGGTACAAGAAGAGATAAGGTGGAATACCATAGATGGGACTTTATCCAAGGGAAAGGATGAAGAAAACTTTTCATTGGTTGGAAAGGGAAAGAATGGAAAAGGGAAGAAATCTCAAACCAAACCAAAATCCAACCAAGGGGGCAAGAAGAAATATTTTTCCAAAATTAAATGGTTCAATTGTTATGAATTCAGGCATTATGCCACGAAGTGTCCACACAAAAATTCAAGCAAGAAGACGTCAGGAGGAGTAGTAGGTGAAGCTTTGGTTTCACAATCCGAGCTTGACTTCACCCTTATCACATGCATGGCCATCACAGTGATGGCGAGCGTGTGGTACTTGGACTCAAGTGCATCGTTCCACATGACAAGGTGTACAGAAATTTGCAGTGACCTGGGGGAGAAATATCTCCAGATGCACATCGAACTGGGGGACAAATAAAGGTACAGCACGATCGGTATTGTTAAAGTCACCTTTCATAAGGAGTTGAGCTCCCCTCTCAGAGTCAAGGATGCCATGTTCATTCTAGGCCTAAAGAAAAATCTCATCTTTGTCGTAGTTTTGGAAGACCATGATTATTATTTGATTTTCAAAAAAGAGAAAGCATTCCTAAGAAAAATAGCCACAGGACATGTGAAGTCTGCTTCAAGAAGAACCTATATAAGCTAGATGTTGAATATTGTGTTGCATTAAGCACTAAGGGAGAGAAAGTGTAGAGCCACTATGTCGGTGAACTTTGGCACAGAAGACTTGGCTATTTGCATCATGGTGCCTTAAATATTATCCATCAAATAACCACTAGTCTCCCCAAAGGAGCACTTGAGCAGCAAGATGTTTGCAAAGGTTGTACCTTGGGGAAATATGCAAAATCCACATTCCATGATTGGGACAGCAAAGCACATGCAGTCTTGGAAAGGATCCACTCTAATTTATGTGGACCTTTTCCGACAGCCTCCACTGCAAGACACAAATATTTTTTCATTTTTATTTATGACTTCTAAAGGAAGTGTTGGATCTTCTTCATGTGGAAGAAAGATGATACATTCTCCAAGTTCGTAGAATTCAAGGTACTAGTTGAGAAAGAAATCGACAAGAAGGTGAAGGTTGTCAAGAGTGATAATGGAGGTGAGTATGCTTTGAAAGAATTCAAAAATTTATGTATGAAATAAGGCATTCGAAGAGAGCTGACAACACCCCACAACCCACATCAAAATGGGGTAGCTGAGAGGAAGAATTAGATCATTATGGGAGCAGCGAGAGTATGTTACATGACCAAGGCCTACCTCTGCATTTGTGGGTTGATTCATGCAACACATTAGTCTATTTCTAGAATCGGAGTCCTCATTACATTCTTGGTATCATTACACCAGAGGGGGATTTCTTGGGGAGGAATTCAATTGTGTCGCACTTCACAATTTTTTGAGCTTCTATTTACTTCCATGTCTCCAAAGAACCAAGGAAGAAGCTTGAGCTAACAACATAGTTGGGGGTATTTATGGGTTACACAGAAACTCCTCACAACTACCAGGTGTGCTTACCTTCCCTTAGAATGACAGTTGTGCAAAGGGATATAAATTTTGATGAGGAGAAAGTGATGTGGTGCTCCCTTCAGAGGGATATTTAGATCCCACTAGAAGAGGAGATTCCATCTCCAAATGAGGATCCTCAAGAAGTTGTGGAGAAGCCACAAGTATAGGAGCAGATAGTGGAGACACCCACTCAATCAGAAACATCTAGATAAGGTAGGAAAAGAACCAAGGAAGTTGATATACTTGTGCAGGATGCAAGGAAGAATGTGGGAGCTCCTTCAAATTTGCACAATCAGAGGAGGTCACCTAATCAGTGCTTTGGCTACATGGCTCTAATGACTGAGCTTTTAGAGACTGGGCCTTATTTAGAGGAAGAAATAGAGAAACCTATATGAGTTGATGCAATGGTGGAGGAATATGAATCCATTGTAAAGAACATTGTTTGGGAAGTGGGCCCAAGGCTAGAAGATAAATCAATTGTGGCTTCAAGATGGATCTTCAAGGTTAAGCATGCAGCATATAGAAGCATAAAGAAGTATAAGGCTAGATTTGTGGCCAAGGGGTACTCTCAATTTGAGAGAATTGACTATGAGGAGACCTTTTCTTCTGTAGAAAGGTACTCATCCATTAGCTCAATTCTTTCAAAAGTTGCGCAGATGGGGTGGAAAATCCACCAGATGGATGTAAAGGCAACATTTATTAATGGGGTTACTGAGGAGAAGGTGTACATCGATCAACCAAAATGTTTTGAGACATTTGATCAAGAGTCTCATGTGTGCATACTCAAGCAAGAATTGTACAGCCTTAAACAAGCACCTCGTGCTTGGTACACCAAGATCGAAAGTTTTCTCATTGGTTTGGGCTTCACCAAAAGTGAAGCGGATGCAGTCAAATAGCTAGGCCAAGCTATGGTTAGCTTGATGAAATTATTTTGGAAGGAAACTCATATGGTACCTTAGAGGAACTACCCAATTTGGACTATGGTATAGACGGACAGAGGGAGTGAAGTTGTGCGGCTTCACCAAAGCAGATTGGATGGGGACTCCATCAGAACTAAAGAGTACATCAAGTGGAATTTTCAGTGTTGGGTCCATAGTTGTTTCTTGGTACAGTAGGAAGCAAAGATTTGTGGCACTCAGCTCAGCAGAAGTAGAATACATGGCTGCAAGTCAAGCAGCGTATGAGGTGATCTCGATGAGAAAGATACTTGTGGGAATATTTATTAAGATGATGGATCCAATTGTGATCTATTTTGATAATCATAGTTGCATCAATCTCTATAATAATCATGTATTTCAGAATCAATCCAAGCATATAGATATCTGGTATCAACATTTATGGGATTGTGTGCAGAGGTAGATAATGTTGTTACAATACATTCCGACAAACGAACAAGATGTAGATGTTTTGACAAAGGCTTTATCGAGAGGGAACTTCAAGTTCCACAGGTGTGGGATAGGGGTGGTTGATAATCCCTTTCTTTCTTAGAGAGAGTGTTGAAAATTGCAGCAAGAAAGTATCAATTTTATTTTGCCTTGGTCAAATTGAGAAAATTAAAATTTCCACATCAACAGACAACTTGGATGCAATTAACTTTTGTGACATGGATTTTGTCACTTAGTTTACTCAGTAAAATAGAGTTAGAGGAGTTAGAGTTCAACTAAGCATGTGTGATTGCTAATTTGTAGCAATCAAGTTTAGTTATTTCAAGTTTTTTTTAGTTAAACTAGTTCTAACTGTTGTAGGAACTAGTGGAAGGTCAGTTGTGTAGTAAGACTTTATTCTAACTCAATGTTCATCCAGTTAACTGATCAATTAGCCCAAAATAGCTAGTGCATGCAGATAATTCGAGTTCCCTAGTTGTGGTGGAGATTCCAAGGCAATGTAACATCAGTTGTAGACTAGTCTTGAGTGTACAAGTGTTGCATGCAGTCAGATGATCAACCTTGGGAATTGCACAATCATTTTGGAGGAAATTCATAAATAATAGGAACCTAATTTCCTCAGGCATTGTGCAAGGAAATAGGGGCTCAAGCAGAGGAAAAAATTGACTAAGTCTAGGTAAGAGCTTCTCTGTGAGCAGAGATATAGGTTATTCACTTGCAGGTTGACCTCAGATTGAGCAAGAAATTGTAATACATCTCTATTCATCATATTAAGGCAAGTAGGAAAAAGGGTTTTTAGCAAATTGCTTTCCCCTGAAAAAATATTGTGTGCATGTGTGTTATTTCTCATTTGATGTTTTTCATTGATGTTCTAAATTGTGAATTGAATTCCACATAGTAGTAGAGTAGGTTTTTGTCTTGTGATTTTGATTAAAATTTCATGAGTTGTTGCAAATCTACACCATAATTTCTACAAAATGTAGAAGTAATGATGTTTTTGGATAGTATAAAACATCACTTTGAATGAACAATATCTAGTTGTAATAATTTCCACAATACATGCATAATGAAAAGATACAAGCCTAAAGAAAAATAAGAACACTAACTAACACCATATTTTTAGGTTCTCTATGATTGCATTATCAACAAGAAATTATGAATGTTTCCATGTGGGGGAGAAAGACAAAATACATTGACAAAATGCATACAACCATGTCGCAATGGCCTCCCACGCTTCATTCTTCAACATGAACTGAGCAGCAAAAATCCCATTCTTATGTGTGTTGGAAGCAAGAATCATGTACAAAGGATACTCCCATGGCACAAATTTTTCATGAATTCATATACAAAGGAATGATATTGGCCTTGTAAATAAATATGGTAGAAACAAAAAATACCTTATATTTGTTGGTACAAAAAGTCAAATTGATCACAAGGACATTGTTGTGTCCATTTATAATAGCCTATTCCACTTGTCATCTCATCTTTATGCCTAGCTTGAATGGTTTTTGATTTAGTAGGAACACATCCACCTTATTCCTTTCCAATTAATAAAATATAGAATGAGAGAGTCGTCCTTGTGAATCTACTAATGTGAGTCATTAATATGTATTTTTGGTTTAGGATGTATATTTTAAAAAGAATGCATCCCTTACCATTATAAGAAAACTATTGTTAGTTTATTGTCAAACAAAGGTTTGATAATACTTTTTCTATATCTTTATTTCAAATAGATCAACCAAAAGGAGAGTACTGCCTAGTGTCTTATTTTTTCTAATAAGTGCATATAATGACACTACCATTGATGTGCATATGTAGGATTAGTGCAATCATGGGAAGGAAAACCATGTTTTTCTACATGTTGAAATTGGATACAAAATAGAGCATCACGGGTTGTCTATCATTAGTTAATTTAACAATGCAATATTTTTGGAGTCCTCATTTCCTCCTCTCTCAATTTAGTTGCTTCTTGTTTTTCAATTAATCATTAATGTTGTTTTTCAATGAATCCTTAATGTTGTGCTTGTAAAATTCTAGGTCATAATACCATCATGATTTAAAGCATATAAGAACACTTTATACCTAAGCTTTGAAATAGGACTAACATATTTCCAAGGGTATGCAAGCACATTTAAAAATAATAGTTCAACAACACATAAATAAAAACATTTTGTATGACCGCCACATTTACATTTCATAGTTAAAATTTTAGTAGTGAAAGAAATAATTTCATTTATCATTTATAGGTTAGAAATACAACAAGAAATAATGTCGACACAAAAATTGATGCCTAAAATGTGAAATAATTTCATCGTTAATAAATGCAATCCTTGGAAGTTGACATGTAATAAATAGTGTTGGTATATTACAAGCCAAACAATATGCATTTAAAAATTAATTAGCTTCAAGCACATAAATAACACCAATATATTTCAGTGGGAACTCTTAATTCAAAAACTAACAATTTAAGAGAATATTTATGTGAAATATTATAAAAAGTATAAGAGTTGTGAATGCATTAGATTCCTTAGATCAATGCTAACTTCATGCATGGGATTTGGGTTTTTTCATTGCATAAAACAATGTAAACTTTGAAACGGGAACTCTAGCACAAAAACCCCAAAAAAACATCAAAAACAATGCTAAAAACGAAAAGTGTGTATACTGGAACGATGGGTTTTTTTTTTTAGGGTCAATTTTGAACATGTTTTAAAAATGGCAGTGAAAACAAAATTTTCGTGCAAAAACACCTTGAAAAAGAAAAAGTGGTGATACTGGAACAATGGTTTTTTTTTAGGGTCAATTTTCAACATTTTTAAAAAATGCTAGTAAAACCGAATTTTTATGTGCCAAAAAAAATTGTTTATGAGGAAAAAAACACACTAATGTTTTTGGTAGAATAACATTTTTCTTTCCTAAGTATAAATTCAACATGTTTTCAACCATAACATGCTAGATACAAAAGAAATTGGAATTTTTTCAACCATAAAATTAAAAAACCATGACATTATGAACAAATTACATGACTAAATGAATTAAAATGTCATTATTTTTATATTGAATGAAACATACATTATATCTCTAATTTAATGTTGCATTGTAGATATTCCAAACAATAAAAATTATCATAATTAATACATATAATCCAACAACATAAAAATGACTCATAACTTCTCATTTAACACCATATGGAAATCAAAAAATTTATTTCAAAATACGATGCAAACATCAATTATATAAACTATCTTAAACAATTATTCAAAATTACTCATATTTCCTTGAACACCATCAGAATTCACATCTTCAGATGAGTGACTAGATGCTGACAAAGATGTTCCACATTCTTCTCTTTCATCAACTAGTGCCCCATCTGAGTCCACATGCATGCCCACCATTTCAGGTTTCAAAATTCTTCTAGATCTACGATTGGTTTCAGCATACTCCCATCTCAACATTGTTCCTTCTGGTAACAACCTTTTCAGAATCTTTATCATCTTGAAGCAAAGAGTTCCTCTCTTTGTTAAATTGAAGTCATAAACAAGTATGTAAACATCCTCCAATTTTAATATGTTTGTGCGGCGGTGATTTATATTTGTACCCTTTCTTTGTCTCTTTTCACCATTTTTTTTGTCAACTACCATCTCTGGCTTATACACACCATTGAATGGGTGTGTATTTGTGGCATACCAATGTATTTCAACACTTGTAACATCCTCATTTTCTGTAAAGACCTTTATAACTTTAACAACCCATAATAGATAGCCATTGGGATCTCCATTTGCTAACAATGTGATCATGCAACCCTCCTTAATATCATGTATTGAACCCCTGTAAAGGTCTTCCATGGCTTTACATTATGCAAGAGATCTTCTGGAACCAATATACATCTCTCTTTCCTCTGTCTGTGAAGAATTAATAATACCTTGAGATTGTTGTTGTTCAACAATGTTTATTCTCATGTTCATTTGACACATTTTGTGGCCAAATAAATGGATTTTTCAGAAGGTATATCTTCATTTGTTATTGTTGAAATGATATCACTTTGATTATTGAAAAATGACTCCCACCAAACTGAATCAGAAATGTCAAAGTACTCATATGTATATCTAATACATTTTTTAATTTCTTCTAGGAAATCAGAATAATTTATATCTCTATTTTGTCTGCATGAATTATGATTTTCACCAACTGATTATAATAACAATATTTTTTATGCAAATATTGAATGATCTAGAATGAACTTCAAAAATTCCAAACCTGACGATGGTGCCCATTCTACAGTAGTTGAATACGTCTTGCCCCATATTAGTGTTTTCCCATTATTTTTTTTTATATGAAATTGATGTTGGAAGCTAATGTCATTAAGTTGTTCAATACATTTCCCCTCACCATGCGATCCCAGAATAAACCTTCGCATGTCAACAGTTTCTTCCAACACATCAAAAGTAGGCTCTGGCATGTATGATTTCTTAATACATTCAATTAATGATGGCAAGCTCCCAACTTCCTTCCTCCTCAATGTGACTGAAAAAGGACTAAACATCTTATCAATATGGTCATGAGTGTGCCCAACAAGAAGGAAACCAACCTTTACCTTCTAAAAAATTCTCAATTCGACAAGCATGTTAATATATCCAAAAAAACTTGATTTTTGTTTTCACGGCAAGTGTTGTCCAATTGTGGATACAAAACTTCAAGAAGATTACCAGACCAATGAGAAAGCACAAAATGAATTATGGTTATGGTTAGATTTGCAAAATTATGAATATTTGGAGTTAAGTACACCCTTGGCAACATTTTCCCATTGAAGACCATAAAAACGACCAAGTGATACTGAATAAAATTTTCCTCCTGTAAATTTTTGGGTGTGCGAACAAAATGTGGTAAAAGTGTTTTCTTCTGGTCCATACCATCAATTATCAAACCCAAATATTTATTCGAATTATCATAACACTTCTTTTGATGCTTGTACAATTTTTTCCTTTCACTTGTTTATTGTTCGTGACGTTCCTAAAGTTCTTTGACAATTGAATCTACACAACATAAAAGAAAGCCATTAAGAAACATGTTTTCATAGTTGATGACTATACAATTTTAAAAGTTAAAGTTGTGAATGCTTACCTCTTTTTAACCCTTCACATTTGTACCTTTTTTATTTAAGAGAAGCACATGTACTGCAAATCCCCATCCTTGTCTTCTTAGGAGTATGGACATTGTTGAATTATTTCTTCCATACCTTCACAAAATATTGATATGTAATAAACTGGCCATGTCCCTCGGCACCTTCTGCATATTCTTTGTATAAGTTGTAGATTTCACGTCTTGAAAAATTATCTCGAATATGTATTGTCTCTCTATTTGGCATACACTCTCCATGCTTTGAAAAGAAATCTTGCATCCATGACATTTCAGTATTTGATAATAGCCTTTATGATGTACTTCTGAATAAATGCGGGATCCTTTTCCAAATTTTCTTGAATTCTTGAGAGACGAAAATTCCCAATCGAATAAAACATTTTGAAATCCTTTCTACAGATAAATAAAGACCCAATATGATAATCATAACCTGACAATGTAGATTGCATGCACCCAACTAAATATGAATTTTGCATACTTTTATTCATTGACAAATATCTCTTCCTGCTCTCTAATGCAAATTTGAAATCCATATGTTTCAAGCAATCTTCTTGATAACATTCACTTGAAATGAGAGCTCTAATAGAACTTCTTCTCGTCAGATATTCTGCTCTAGCCCTTGTATAACTACAACATCTTGCATTGATATGAAAAGGTTTGCTCCTACTCCTCGATACAATATTTCTTGGCAACATCTCCATCATTGGATCATCATTTGTATAAGGATTTTCATCATCATTAAGAGGAATGTTATCCACCCTATGATCAGATGTGCTTTTCAAGTACTGACTTGGAGGAAATTCTTCATCTTCCCCTTCTTTAGCGCTACTGTCATAGTCCTTAGAGTTCGGACTAAATTGAAAATTTGACTCGATGTTTATTGGATTTCTTCCTCATGTGCATTGTCAGTGTTTCTCTCATAGTCCATAGAATTAGGACTACGTCAAAAATGTGACTATTTACTTACTGAAAATGCTACATCCTGTCCTTTGTCACTACTACCTTTATAGTCATTAGGATTTGGACTCAGTGCATCATCTTGTCCTTCATCACTGTTGCTCTCATAGTCCTTAGAATTAGGACTAAGAGGAAACCATGACACTCCATTCTTTTGAAATTCATCATCACGCTCTTCATCATTGCTGCTCTCATAGTCCTTAGAATTAGGACTAAGTGGACACCATGACACTCCATTCTTTTGAAATTTGTCATCATGCTCTTCAGCACTGTTGGTCTCACAGTCCATAGGATTAGGACTAAGAGGACACCGTGACACTCCATTCTTTTGAAATGTTTCATCACGCTCTTCATCATTGTTGCTCTCATAGTCCTTAGAATTAGGACTAAGAGGACACCATGACACTCCATTCTTTTGAAATTCGTCATCACGCTCTTCATCACTGTTGCTCTCATAGTCCTTAGAATTAGGACTAAGTGGACACCGTGACACTCCATTCTTTTGAAATTCGTCATCACGCTCTTCATCACTGCTGCTCTCATAGTCCTTAGAATTAGGACTAAGTGGACACCGTGACACTCCATTCTTTTGAAATTCGTCATCACGCTCTTCATCACTGTTGCTCTCATAGTCCTTAGAATTAGGACTAAGTGGACGTTGTGACACTCCATCCTTTTAAACTTCATCATCACGTTCTTCATCACTGCTGCTCTCATAGTCCTTAGAACTAGTACTAAGTGGACACTATGACATTCCATTCTTTTGAAATTCATCATCATGATCTTCATCACTGCTGCTCTCATAGTCCATAGGATTAGGACTAAGTGGACACCATGACACTCCATTTTTTTGAAATTCGTTATCATGCTCTTCATCATTGTTGCTCTCATAGTCCTTAGAATTAGGACTAAGTGGAATCCGTGACTCTTTATTTATTTGAAATTCTTCATCCCCTCTTTCATCAGTGTTGCTCACATAGTCCTTAGGATTAGGACTAAGTGGAAGAATTGACTTTCTATTCATAGTGGAAGAATTTCCGTTATATTCATCAATATGAATAGAGTTGTTATGCGATGAAGACGTTGATACTGTACAAAGTGAAACTTTACTATCAGGAGAATCCATCTCTTTCAAATAGAAGAGGTTGAATTATACAAATGTAGTCTCCTAAAGATATTATATAGCTTAGAGAATGAAATTTTCCCTCCAAAAAGTTTCGCCAAAATATTTCCCTCCAAAAATTTTGTTAGATTTATGTCCCTTCGTTATTTTACTCTACAATTTATTGAAAAATGTAAACTAAACTTTTTTATGAAATAAATCTTTAAAGTTAGAACTGTAAACTAAAACTTTTACCTAAATTATTTTAATAGTTAAAGTACATAATATTTACTAAACAATTTAATGTTTTTTTTTAATTTTTATAATACGTTCTAAAACAAATTAATCCCACATTCACCCCACTGTAAAATGATTCCATAATATTCGTTTTTATCATAGTTTCTTATATTGCCATAAAAATATTAACATGTTAATTTTTTTAAAACAAATTAATCCCACATTAACGGTACGGTAAAACATCTCCGTAATTTCACCTATATAATAAATTCCATTATCACTCTTATTCACATCACATCAAGGTTTTTTGAGGTTCATTGAAAAACTTGAAACGAATTTGTGGAGTAGCTACATTTCCATCAACAACATATTCAATGGAGAATTCTTGCAATTGAAAGGTTAGTTAATTTTTTTCCTTGAAAATTTTAATATTAAATAAGTTTAATGAAGTAGAATTTTTTTTTTTTTAAATTAAAACTTTTTGCGGGCCAAATTTACCCACTACGTTCCTTGTGGGCATGGTGGGCCCGGTAATGCTCACAACAGCCAAACGGGCCTAATGCTCACAGCAGTCAAATGGACCCGTAGGTTACGGGCGATGGAAATGGCTGGTCCGCCCGCCCGCAAGGTGCAGGGCTATTCTTGGAATCACCAAGCCACCCCGCAGGCGGGCAGGCCGCCGGGGTGGCACGAGGGGAGGCTGCAGCAGCCAACCACCGCCCACCCCCCCTGCCCCGAGCGCCACCCCGGCAGCCCGCCCGCCTATGGGGAAGTGTCGCCCAGCCACCTCATGGGTGGGTGGGCCACCGGGGTGGCGTGGGCCAAGGATGGGCGGAGGGCAGTGGTTTTCCACTATGGTGGGCTAGGGGGTCGGACCCAACAGCTAGCTTGGTTGGTCGGCCGATTTCCAGGGGGCGGCGTCAGGGCGATGTATTGTTTAATTTTTTTTGAAATTGTTATGATTTATAAAATAAAATATCATTTATCATTTTCGTTGTTAATTTAAGTTAATATGTTTTCGTCATTTACTGATTTATGTGTTTCTTTTTTTTAAGAAAATGGCATCAAAGAAGATTTTTGTGAATATTTTTGGACCAAAGACTCTTAAAGGTGGATCTTCAAAAAACATTGGTGAACGAACTCCACCTGACCTTATGGCTACAAATCTTTCAAGTGCCTCAAATGATAAGAAGATGATTTCATACTGGAAGAAATCAAAAGAAGTGAAACTTCCATCAAAAATCCGATATGTGAAAGAAAGAGAAATCCAAAATGTGCAGATATATCTATATATTGATATACCTAATGATAATGGAATTTATGACGTGATGGGAAGAGTCATAGACATGTGTTCGGTACCGGACAGTGAAGTTGTTTACATACTTACAAAACCGCCCAAGTCACATGAAAGGATTAAATACCAGTTATCATATTCATTGTATGACGCAAGAGAGGTATCTACAAAGTTGTGTAAACAAATTGTAAATGAGATGAAACAAAATATCATAAGTATTGTTATTTATATTTTTGTTTTGCGTTCTTGTAACTGTCTCACTATATTTTTTTAACTTTGTTTTTATTGACATATGATATTTTGTATAGCAGAATTTTGTTGAAAGTTGTTCAATTAGGTTGGGAGGCATTCATTTCATAGAGCATGATATTATGAAAGTTGTTAGCAGTTTTTAATCAGTGTCAGAAGAAGATATGGCAAACAAGCAAAATGTAATAATTGATGATGCTACAAAACTACATCCAAGGGACCAAAAAAAAAGGCCTTTAATGGATAAATCTAGCAAGGGTAGATAAGTTACTTTTGAAGACGAGGAAGTTGAAACTAGCAGCGAAGAATATGTTGTCGTTACTGAAGATGACATTGGAACTGAGAAGAGTCGTAAAAGACAAAAAGTAACAATGCCCAAGAATAAATTTGTTACAGTTAATGATGAGAATTTTATGAAGAAGAAAACGAAGTTGAAGATTTTGAAGTAGTCATTACCAACAGTCAAGAACCTAGTGAAACTTCAAAAGAAAACAGAGAAATCATTACACCAGGAACTGATTTAGAGGATGGCATTATCAAAACAAAACAAAATTCTATTCGACAGAATTTGACAAAGAGAAACTTAATTGAGGGTGGTCGTACATTTCAGCTTAATGTTAGACAAATCTATAAGGCAAGTGAAGGACAATGTCAATATCAAATCAGAAAGCCATATCATCTGCATGTTCACAGCTTGAAGACATTGATGAGGTACAATCCATATGCTCATGTGGTTAGTTATGTGCTTCTTGTTGATCCAGTTCAAGTTCCCAACAAAGAAGCATTTGATAAGTCAAAATGTTTTGAATACAATTATTATGTGCTTGGAGGGAACTATTCTGTAGAAGCTCAAAGACAACTGATGGAGGAATATCCCAATAACCCACGCTTTGAAACAATGAAATGTATCATTTATGTTGGTTTATCAGATACAGAAGCAAAGTTAGTGGCATGGGATCGTAATTCAAATAATGAATATAGGATGTCTATGACTTTCATCCAAAGGGTTAGATTTATTCATAGAGAATTTGAAGAAAAATGTGGTGGGGATAGGATAAGTGTTACTGTAGATTTCCAAAAGGAATGTTGTATGGAAATAGGTTATCCAATTGAAAATAAAACCAATTCAAAAGTGGCAAAAGCGGCAAATTTAGTGATTTTTTCAGAGGTGTTGATAACATTTTCTAGTTGGCATTTAGAACTAGAGAGATATGGGAGTTGATTAATGATATTTTTAGCATGTGGGAAAACATTGGCATTAAAAACCAGAAGGTCAAAAAGTCTAAACCATTGATTTGTAGCAACAGTAAATCAGGTCCTGAAATGAAGCAGCATCCAAAAGATATGACTATCAGACCTTGGAGAGCATTGCAAGGAGTGAAGGATGAAAAAACTTTCAAAGCAATATTATCTCGTGTGAAGTCAAGGGAATTATCATTGGAGGAAATCTCTGAGAAATTTCAAAAGCAAGTTTGTTGAATTATTTTTATTTATTTCTAGATTATAATTTTCTTTTAAATATAACATATTGTTCTTGGTAGTATTTGTTATACATATCATTATATTAACTTTTGTTACTTTATCTATGCAGTAACAAAGTTTACATGAAATTTCAAAAACAAATGGTTAAATTTTTTAATGAAGATAGTTGGGATGATGCTGTACGCAACTATCCAGATTCAAGTTCTACATCAACATTAAAAAAAATTATCTTGCATTTAAAAAGGTATGTTGATTTATACATTCATTTTTATTCATCTGTGTACTATTTTTTAATTTATAACTTGCACATATATTTGTTTATTTTATAAACGATGAAGAAGGATGATAATGGAGCACTAGATAGTTTCATAACCTTTATTGAAAAAATAAAGATCGAAAGACTGAAGAAGCAATGTATTAAGAATGTTGAACGTGATCCAAATCTTACTCATTTCATTTGGAATGGGCTAGACACTATTCAATATCAAGTAATACAAGGCGACTGTGAAGACATTGCTAAACTCATACCTAAAAGGGATTATGCCCTAGTTATTGCAGATATTCCCCATGGTTTCAATATTCCAAACATCGACTATGATGGTGACCCTTATACTTATCAAGCTCTCAGTAAAATGGTTACGATATTTCTAGAAGTCACATCATCACCATTATGGAGATTTGTGGCATTTCATTTAGACACACAATTGGCAATGTTATTGTCAAGCTTTAAGGGGAAAATAAATTCAAGGATACAGCTTACATGGTAAGACGTTTAAAATGTGTATTTGATTAATGTTGAAAAATTCACTTTTGTACAAGTTAATTGAACTTTTACTATTTCATGTTACAGGCAAAATTCAAATCTTCTTATCCATGAAGATCAACTATTTATAAATGATTGTGAGTTCATCCATTATTGATAGTTGGGCAAAAGATGATAGCTATATGTCTGTGATTTTTAATTGAGTAGATGGAAAGAGTCATAGCCAAATACTGACTTATGATGTTGTTGTGAGAAAACTAACATATGAAGACAAATAAGCAAAAGGAGATATAGTTAACATTTATCAAAAACTACATTTATTGATTAACTGTCTTATAGACATACGTTCAAATGAAGGAGATTGGGTTCTGAATTTATTTTATGGCTCAGGTAAATTTTATTATATGGAATTGAATTTCAATATGTTATTTCTTAATTAATATGTCATTGTACTAATTTACTTCATTATTTCTTTTGTGCTTGATAATTAGGTACAACACTAGCATGTTGCCTTCAAAAAGGAAGAAATTGCATTGCAACTGAAAAAGATCCAATATAGTGCAATTTCATTCAGCAAAGAATTAATGCTCTTCAATTTCTTCCAGATGCAATGCAAGAAATTGGGTTGAAGAAAGGGGACTTTAGTGAATCACGTGTGGCAAAAAAAGCAAAGGAACCTCAACCACCATTACATGGGATGTTTGGAAAGACATACATTGAGAGATTCGCAAATATCAAAGATCCATTAGAAGACGAAAATGAGCAAAAGGAAGTAGAAAATATTATGGAAGAAGACAATGATGAAACTCTAGAGGACGAAGAGTTTGGATTACGTAACATTGTTGATTAAATTTAAGTTATGCTTGGAAATCAAGCTCATTTTTTGTAACTATTAAGTAGTTATACTTGCAATGTTTTGACTTTGACATTTTATGAGA
The DNA here is from genome assembly GCA_000404065.3 of Pinus taeda. Lineage (NCBI taxonomy): Eukaryota > Viridiplantae > Streptophyta > Pinopsida > Pinales > Pinaceae > Pinus > Pinus taeda. Next base: position 89,996 of record APFE030705967.1, read on the forward strand.
AGAATATACACTCAATTAAGGTTGTTATGCATTTAATATTTGTAATATGTGATTTTCGCATTAATTTTTCAGTTAATCAGTATTTTTTGAAAAAGAAAAAAAAATGATTATTATTATTCTTTTGACATGAAATTCATAAAAAAAACTATTATTTATCTATTTTTAGTTAAAATTTTCGTATAAAAATTGTGATTTTCGCATGTCAATTGTAACAAAAAATTATCAAAACGTATATTTTTTTAATTATATTTATGTTAAAAATGGTTACTTTTATGTCCATTGTTAAAAAATATTGGTTTTTAGAAACAATTATTTCTTGTGGATTGAAAAATTAATTAACGATGTCAAAATATCTAGAATATCGAAAATTCAAAATATTGACATTCTTCTTTAAATATGCGAAACAATAAAAACCTCACTACAAAAAAAATAAAATTAAAATAAAAACAAGAAAATATGAAGAAAAAGAACACTTCAAAAATTATTAAATTTACAAAATAATTATTTACATTTCATACATTATAAAATAAAATAAAATAAGCCTTTTAAAAAAATGGCCTAGTGTAGAATTACCACATTTTTAAATCAGCATAAAAAACGATACCATTATAAAACGCATTGTACATAAAAAAATTTATAGTGCCAAAAACTAAGCTCTAAAAAACACGTGTTTTGCATCATCTTTTTCAAAATTAGATCACCATTTTGCTATCTCTACAAAATGGGTAACAGTATGGGTTCTCGTTTCAAAGTTTACATTGTTTACACATGAGCTTGATCGAGGGTTTGTTTTAATGCTCGATCAAACAACCTTTAAGCCCTCAAATAGCTCGATCAAGGGCTTAAAAATTGCTCGACGGTGCACTTAAGAAGGCTCAATCGAGCTGCTTTTTTCCACCCAAAACGCGCCCTCGCTTCCCAAAAGGTGTAACCCAACTTCATGCATAGACCCTAAGCCAACACCCAATTTCACTTCGAAGCTCATGAGAATTAATTCTTATCTTCGCAATGTTCATTTTCTTCTTAACACTTGTCAAAACAGAAAGATAATTCTGGTTAGCAAGAGTGGGGTTTATCACCTCCTTATAATACCTTAGCTTCCTTTTTCCCTCTAACTCGTCATCATCCCACAACTTATCATTAAATTTTGAAATATTAGTATTTTTAATATTATCCTTATTCTTCAAGATGATCTACTCCTTTATCCCTTAATGGTTTAGCTAAGACTAGACATCCTTGTGTCATCCTCACTTGAGTCGAAGGTGTCGGTTTTGGCTAGAGTTAGAAGCAATTTTGGGGAACCTCTTGGTTTCCATCTTGGAAATCTTCATCTTATACATTAGATATTAAAACATGGCCATGCTTTCAATGGGGGAAAGACTAGCTTTAGTCAAGAGGATACAGTGGGGAGTATTCAAAAGGATAGGGTAGGGAATATTTCCTTTAATATTGAAGTTTTAGGTTATAAACTTTTTTTGGATCAACTTGGTCTTCCTACATGATTCTCTATATACACTACAAGCCCACACCTCACAGCCATATAAAATAACAGGGGTGACGAGAGTATTAAAGAGGAATTTTTTTTACTCTAAACCCAAAGATCAATCAACTTACAATTGTTTTCAAGTTCATAATAAGTTTTCCAGCCTCCAATAATATTTTTCTCAATGTTATAGTTCTAGTTGAGTTGATGATGAATGTCAATACCTAAATATTTGTATGAAGAAACATTCTCCAAGTAATTGTTATCATAAATGAAATTATCATGGCTGATCTTTTTGGATTTAATTATCACGACTTTAATGTTGTCGGTATTAACAGTGATACCCATCTTGGAGAAGTAATCATAGAGGATTTTAAGTTGCTTATCGAGATGATCATGGCTTCTGGCTAAAAGAACAATATTATCAACATAAAGGAGAGGAGAAATGACTATATCACCAAGTTTGGGGCCATCGCATCTCATAGCTTCCAAACACTCTTCTAGCTTATCATAGTAAATGCCAAAAAGGATAGGAGATAAGGGGGCATCATTGCTTAACGTCAATATTGCATTTAAATTCTTTGGACCAACCCTTGGTGGTCTTAAGTTTAGTGACAACATTCTTGTATAGCTGAATTACAACAGCCCTCAACTTGAGAGGAATCATTATCTCTTTGAGTCTTTGTCATAGCTTATCCTGAGGAACTATGTCAAAAGCTTTTATAAAGTCATCAAAACAACAAAAAATATCACTTTTACTATTGCGACATTTGATCCAGATTTAAACATGAACGCAATAGATTACAAAGATAACCATAAATACAGAGATGTGATAACCATAAATAAAGAGATACAGCGGAAATAATACTTCATTTCATTAATGGAAAATACCGAAATATGCTTACAACCAGAATTGGAAATAAACCAGCTAGGACGATGGTAGCTTATCTCTGAGAAGAGATGTGCGGCTACATGTCTCTGGACTGTTCCGAACTTGTGTTACAATGAGGCTCGAAGGCCTATTTATTATTGAGAAACAATGGAAAACCCTTCACATTCCAAAACCGACCCTTAGAAGATGAAACGCCAAATTGTGGGCCCCGTTTTGGGTAAATTGGTACATCAATTTCCCGGGGTCGTAACTTTGGCATACGATCTCCGTTTGACGCGTATGATAGCTCGTTAGAAAGATCTATCCGAGAACTAGCATTGTTGGAACGGGCAACATCGATCCATTGCATGGGCCATGTTGCCCCTGGATTCCCCAAAAAACGTCGTTTAGGGCCTCAAAACGGCTCCGGAAGTTCAGGACCCGAAAAACTGCTAAAAATAGTAAGTTGTGCTATAATCAAGGAAACTGAAAATGCTGAAAGAGACAATGATGGGGGTCCAGATGGACTTGGCAGGTGGCCACCAATATCCACCTGGATCAATATAGGAAGTGCTATTAAAACTGTTCCTGTTAAAGACATTCCTCCTCAACCAAGAAATACCCTCTTAGATATTCCGGAAGGTTATTGGCATATATTTGACCCGATGGCTCAAAATCCGCCAAACACCCAAACCTATACATTACAATACCCCATAGTGGATTCCGCGGCAAATGCCCCTATGAAAGCAATCCCCCTTCAACACATCCCTACATTTCATGGGCTTACATCAGAGGACACAGATGCATTTTTATTTGAATTTGATGTATTATGCAGGGGATATGATTACACCACTGACCCCTAGAAACTAAAATTGTTCCCCTCTACTCTGAAAGGGGTTGTTCTAAGATGGTTTATGGGATTAGGTGGTGGGGTTATAAATAACTAGGAACAAATGAAAGAATCCTTTTTAAAAAAATATCAAGACTACTGCAGGTCTAGAGAACTAAAAGATGAAATATTTCAGATGATAGCTAGACCAAACGAAACATTAGAAGAATATGTGGCACGTTTCCAGTATAGACTGCAAAGATCTCCCTATGCATCGCTGCCTTTACCTGATAACGTGTTGAAAACAACATTAATAAGGGGCATGAAAGAACAATGGATTGAAACATTAAACATTATGGGGAAAGGGGATATTTATCAGGAAAG
>APFE030705967.1:93572-109172 GCA_000404065.3 Pinus taeda
TGAAAGAACAATGGATTGAAACATTAAACATTATGGGGAAAGGGGATATTTATCAGGAAAGTTTTGCTGACATAATTGATCTATGTATCAGGAGTTCGAGAGGCAGTACATGAATCAAACCAGAAGAACATGATCGGTTTGCAAGAGAAAACAAAATTTCATCAGAAGGAGTAACGCGTGTGGAAATTGGAAATTTATTTGAAAATTTTAAAAGCGATATACTAGGAACACTTACTACACAATTAGACGTTTTGCAAGCTAAGCATAAACAAATGGAGGCAGAATAGAATTTGGCAATATTCTGTCCCAGGTGCAGGAAGAAGCATAGCCATAAGGAATGTCCACTAGATACAATCCAGACATGCGCTATTTGTACAAGGGACCACTCTACCGAAAATTGTCCCTCATTACCTGGACTGAAAGTGGTATATAAGGAAGCAGAAGAAGAACCAGAGGCAGTATATCTACTCAACCAGCATCGTCAGTGGCAGCCGCGACAAACTGGTATATTTTCAGACCCAACTTCTTCTTTTCAATATTCGCAGTACAATACTCAACAGTATAATACATGGCAAAGTCAATTTCAGCCCCCATTTCCAAACTGGTCATCGCAGTCATATCCTTCTGCAAACCCATGGCTAAATCAGACAAGCCAATCTGGTTCGTCGAATCCTCCTTATCCCCCACCATACTGGTAAAGCAACCCATACCCACCACAATGGACTCCCCCCACTTCACAAGGTTCAGTCTGTCAGACTAACTGGCAGAGACCAACACAGCAGCCAGTAGGAAATATTCCTTTCCCTCAACCTACACTGCCAGCTTTACAGCAAAACCCCCAATCTAATCTGAGACCCCAACTCCTAGCCCAGCCCAATCCAAATCCAAATAACAGACCAGTCCAAGCACTCCAAATTTTAGAAACACCAGAAGAAGGACCCGATCTGAGGGAGTGCAATGATCTTTAGCTAAGATCTGGGCGTATTATCCAAAAAGAGGGAAATAAAACAGTTCAGATTGAAAATCAATTATCTAGAGAACATATGTCACAAGAAGAGGATGTAAATAGACAACAAACTCAGAATCAAGCAACTACATACTCTCCCCCGTTCCCAGAATTTTTAGTTATACCTCAACCCATACAGCAACCTAATTTCAACATTCTGGGAGAATTACAAAACTTGTACATAAAAATTCCATTCCTTCAGGCCATTCAAGACATCCCGATATACGAAAAAACTATTAAAGAATTGTGCATAAAAATACCGAGAAGGAATATAATAGATAATCCAAGGGTTCAAGTAGTCGGTACCTTATCTAACTTATTATCAAGAAAGGAAACACCTATTAAGTATGAAGACCCAGGAAACCCAATAGTAACTGTTCAAATTTATGGTCAAACCTTAACCAATACTTTAGTTGATCTTGGAGCTGCAATCAATATATTGACAACTGCTACTTGCCAAAAGTTAGGTATTACATCTGCAGAACCTACTTTAACTCTGCTAGAATTGGCTAATCGGTCTGTGGTTAGACCGGAAGGCATACTGCATGATTTCATGGTTTCGGTTGACTCCTGGGAATACCCAACTGATTTTTTGATAATAAACCCTAAAACCCGACTTGATGGACATCCATTGATCTTAGGAAGACCTTGGCTCGCTATCGCTGATGCCTATATCGGCTGTCGGCAAGGGAACATGATCATAACCAAGGGGGCGAATATCAAGAACTTAGTACTATATCTCCCAGCACAGCCAAGCATCACAATAGTTAAAACTAATAGGCACCCTGTATCATATCTTACTGACAACATTAGATCTCCATTAACTATACAAGAAGCACTAGAGTTCAAAGACCAAACAGAAGATGATGCCATTAGAAATTTTATTAGTCAAACTGAACTCACATCTCTTACCCAGTGTCATATGATAAAAGTAGCATTTGATAACGAAGTAGAAGAGGAACCTCTGAAAGATGCACATGATCACACAATCCCTGTCACTTCAGTTGCACATAGTAAAATTGTGGAAATTGAACCTGGAAAGACCTTAAATATTAACGCCAACCTTATACTCGAACAAGAAACAAAACTCATCCATATCTTAAGAAAATATAAAGAATCATTTGCATGGGATTACCCTGATATGGAAGGAATTGATCCTCAATTGTGTACACACCACATCTACATAGAAAATGACGCAAGACCTGTTAGACAGCCTCAGAGAAGACTAAATCTCCGTCTAAAATAAGTAGTAAAAGTTGAGCTTCAAAACTTTTAGATGTTAACTTCATCTACCCTATCTCTGATAGTAAATGGGTCTCCACGCTTATGATAGTGCCGAAAGAGAATGGGAAATGGAGAATCCGCGTGGACTACAGGGAGCTAAATAAGGCAACGCAGAAAGATCACTTTCCTCTCCCATTCATCAATCAAGTATTGGACACTTTGGCAGGGAAGAAATTCTTTTCTTTTCTCGATGGCTTCAGTGGGTATAACCAAATACAGGTTTCCCCTGAAGATTAGGACAAAACTACTTTTACTTGTCCTTGGGGAACATTCGCCTACCGAGTTTTACCCTTTGGTTTATGTAATGTCCCTGCCACATTCCAAAGGGCTATCCTTAGCATTTTTCTAGATCTAATAAATAAAGGACTAGAAGTATATATGGATGACTTTACTCCATACTGAGATGAGTTTGATCCAGCATTGGAGACACTATAAAAAGTCCTACAACGTTGCATAGCTACCAGGCTTTGTTTAAGCCATGAAAAATGCTACATGATGATGACGGAAGGACTTATTTTAGGACACTATATTTCAGCAGCTGACATTTAGGTAGACCTAGCTAAAATCCAAATACTTTTGCTTATTCCTACTCCTACTACTCAAACAGAGGTACGTAGCTTTCTTGGATTTTCTAGTGATTACATAAGATTTATATAACATTATTCACGTATTGTTGCACCATTGTATGCACTAACTGGTAATATTGATTTCCTTTGGACAAAAAAATGTGAACGTGCTTTCAACGATCTGAAAAAGCTCGTATCTACAGCCCTAGTCCTTCGGGGACCAAATTGGGATTTGCCATTCCAGATATCATCTAATGCCTCAAATACAGCCATTGGAGCGGTCCTTGGACAGGAGGAGGATAGAAAACCATATGCAATTTATTACATTAGCAAAAATTTATCCCCTGCTGAATTAAATTATACTGTCACTAAAAAGGAATTTCTAGCTGTTATACATGCTATCAATAAATTCAGACATTACATCACTGGATATCCTGTTATCTTGTACACAGATCATTCTGCTATAAAATATTTAGCAAATAAGCCTGTCACAAATGGAAGAATAACTAGATGGTTGATTTTATTGTAGGATTTTGATATTACAATCAAGGATCGACCCGGGAAAGAAAACCAGGTAGCTGATTTCCTCTCAAGAATGCCAAAACCAGTCGATGCAGCAACAGTTGAAGATCAGTTTCCAGATGAGCATCTCTTTGTTTTTGTTGTTCAAATACCCTGGTATGTTGATGTCGCCAATTACCTAGCAGTAGGTAAGTTACCAAAGCATCTAACCCCTAATGAGCGAAAATAGATTGTCCAACGAAGTACCATATTTTCTTGGATTGGGGGCTATTTATTTCACACAGGGGCAGACATGCAAATCAGGAGATGTGTTAGACAAGATGAAATTTTTGATATATTGAAAGCATGCCATGACCAACCATGTGGTGGACATTTCGCTAATTGTAGGACTGCACGTAAAGTATTACACACCGGGCATTATTGGCCCACAATTTTTAAAGATGCAAAGAAATTTTTCCAAGCATGTGATAGTTTCCAGAGAGTGGGATGCCCTAGCCACTCGGATGAGATGCCTTTGAAACCACAGTTAGTCATTGAACCATTTGAGCATTGGGCTCTTGATTTCGTGGGACCAATCAACCCACCATCAAACCAAAAAACATACATTTTGGTGGCAACATAATACATCAGCAAGTGGGTTGAAGCAGAGGCCTTGCCCAGAGCTACAGAAGAATTTGTTATACAGTTCCTGCTCCATCTATTTGTGCGCTATGGCCTCCCTAGAGAGATAATTACAGATGGAGGGCCACAGTTTTTTAGGAACAGAATAGCGGCAACACTTAATAATTATCATGTTCAGCATAAGATTACCACCCCATATCACCCACAGGAAAATGGGCAAGTAGAAAGCAGCAAAAAGATCATAGAAACAATTCTAACAAAAACAGTTGCATCACATAGACGCGATTGGGCTGCTAGACTACCTGAAGCACTGTGGGCTTATAGAACAACATGGAGAAGCACCACTGGTCACTCACCTTACCAGTTAATGTTCGGAAAACAACCTATCTTTCCTATGGAATTTGAAATCCAGACATTACATACAGCACAAGAAGTTGGTTTAGACTTAACTGAGGCACAAACTAATCGATTACAACATATTAATGAGCTGGATGAAATTAGGCTCTCTGCACTTCAACACACTGCCCTGATACAACATCAGAGAGCTAAATTGCATGATGCTCTCATTAAAAACAAAGTCTTCCATGAAGGAGACTGGGCTCTTTTATATGACTCTAGATTTCAGGACTTCCCCGGGAAACTCCAGACTCGTTGGCTGGGACCATATGAAATTCAGAAAGTACATGACAATGGCACCCTTACATTGATTACTATTGATGATTCTGAGTATACCTTTAAGGCAAACAACCATCGAGTCTGTTTTTTTTGCAAACCACTTACTCGGGAGTCCTTCTGCCAACAACTATGCCAAGATTCAGATATGGAGATCTTACGGGAGGAAGACAAGTCTCCCCCACCTGTAACTCACTAAGAAGTTTACTTTTCTTTACATTTTGTATATAACTTCTCGAAGTATTTTTGTACATATTTTTGCAACATGTTTTGATTTTGCTATTCCTTTTCCAAAAGGAACAACACTTGTGATTTTTGTTGTTCCTTTTCCAAATGGAACAACACTTGTGATTTTTGTTGTTCCTTTTCCAAAAGGAACAGCACTTGTGATTTTTGTTGTTCCTTTTCCAAAAGGAACAACACTTGTGATTTTTGCTGTTCCTTTTCCAAAAGGAACAGCACTTGCGATTATTGTTGTTCCTTTTCCAAAAGGAATGGCACTTTTGATTTTTGTTGTTCATTTTCAAAAGGAACAGCACTTGTGTGTTTTTGCTGTTTCCAAAAGGAACAACACTTTTTGATTTCTGCTAGTCTCTTCCCGAAAGAACAACACTTGTTTAATTTTGATGTTCCTTTTCAAGGAACAAGACCTTTGATTTTTACTATTCCTTTTTCCAAACAAACAGCATCTGTGAACTGTTGTTGTGCCCTTCCTTGAAAGAAGCACTACTCATATGATTTGAAACAGCTTGTTCCTTCTTAAGGATGCTTATTGCTAATGTTCTTTCGAGTCTTTTGGAATATAGCTATCCACTTATGTGATGGAAACAAAAGCACAGCATACGGGAATCAGTAAATCATAAGTCGCTATCTTTATAAGAAACTGCCCTGAATTGGCGAAAGGACGCAGGGAAAGATATGCTTATTTATCATCTTTTGTTGCCATTGTTCTACTAACTCTGTTCTGATTGGTTATCTCTATCATGATGGTTCTTTTTTTTAACTACTTTGATTATCATTCGGCAGTAAGATCAAAGGGTCTATACCTTTCTATTGGGATATCAAGACTTCTTCCACCATTCCTACTCTTAAGGAGTGTTGAACCACCCTTTGTGTATAAATAGGAAAGGCTCTCTATTAAAAACGAGAAAAAAGAACGAAGCAAAATAGGGGTTCTAAAAAAATTTGTCAAATTGTAGGATAGGAAGTCTCATTACGAGCTGGCCTACCATGATCATCAGGATGGAAGCGAAGTGGCATTCCCACTAGGGCCACCACACCTGGGAAATGGTCCAAAAAGTATATCAAAATAAATAACCCTTGGAACAGGAGGTCTCACCACGAGCCGGCCTGCCCACTATTCGCTCCTTCCTCGTGAATGGCATTATGACTAACTGGTCACCAAGCCTGCATAGTGGCCTACGGTTTGACATTATATAACGCTTCCTAGCATACACAAAGGACTATGGTTTCCCGGGTGAAATAAACAACTCTGCCAAGGTTATGGACACCTGTCGGCAACAGAGCACTGTTAATGGTATTGAAGTCATACTTTTACACCAATAAGTAAGGAGATTATATCCCCTTGTTTCTTATGACGTGACAATTAATTATATAATTACCCAACCATATAGTGCATGACTATCTATTATCGCCAATCATTACGGAGCTAGTGACAGTGACCGCATGAGACTCGCTATTTATGGCAAATGTCTTATCCCTGAACTTCCATCTAATCACCGCAGTCCCTTATGTATTAAAAGTGATCTAACTTTCTACCTCGATTTCAGTAATAGGTTGTTTTTGCGAACATGGCATATTTCCATAAGTTGTTCCATAAAGACCTCGCGGTAGAACAAATGTTGATCCTTTATTTGACGGCTGGGACAGCCTATCACATTGCGGGGGGGAAGGTAACCTCATCATTCCCCAGAGCACGTGTCAGTCCATTATTCGAGAAAATTTTGTACTCGAGCACAGCACGGCTCAACGGTATGATCATTTGCTACTTTTGTTTTCTTCTGCATGAGTTGTTGTTCGAAGTTTTTTCCATTGTATACGTCGTTGCATTTGAATTTGAACGAGGAATACGCCACCAGCTTCTCTGTGTTTCAACGAACAGCTGCTGTTCCTTTGAGAATTTGCAGTGAAACTATGGGAGGAAGGTCAGTCTGCCGAGAACCGCAAACATTAACTGTTTCGGCTGTAGCCTGAAGAATCCTGAAGAGAGCAAGATGGTTGACCTATCTCAACTGCCTGAAGGAGTATAATGAAACAGTAGCGAAAGAATTTTTACAGAACCTACAGGAAGAATACTCCACAGTAAGAAGAATGCGAATAGTAGTCACTGACGACATAATAGCAAGAGTCACGGGACTACCAGCCATGGGACTAGTATGGACAATAAAGAAGGAAAGGCTGCAGAAGATTTTGGAAATCTTTCAGGACGAGGGCCAGAATTTGACAATCCGAGGAAAGGGGGTGCTACCAGCAACGCTAGGAGAGCCATGGGCAGAATTGGCGAAAATCATCCAGAGCTACATCACTTGTGAGGGCAGAAAAGACGTGGTAAGACCATGACATCTTAAACTCCTAGCTGTCCTAAAACAAAAATGTTCTGTGAATTTACCTGCATTGTTGAATTCACTATTGCATGATGTCGCACGAAGTATGAAAAAGGCACAGCATGTAGAATCGGTTGTTAGCCACCACGGATTAATTCAATTAATAGTGAATTATAGTCTCACCCAGCAGCAAAGCAGTTGGGAAGAACTAATTGCCATTATCAATAAAGGGACGACCATATCTGGATGCCTGAAAAAACGAAAACAAGTTGATAACGCACCCCAGCGTTCAGAAAAACAAAAGCAGGACACTTGCACAGAAGTGCAATCTGAAAAACAACCTGAAAAACAACCCGAAAAGCGGAAACATGACGCTAGTACACCTGAACAACCAGAGAAACGTAGAAAGTCGGCAAGGCTCGCAGGGTTACAAGGAGGGCTGGAGAAGCCCCAGGGAGGCACGAGCCAAGCAATAGAAATCAAATATGAACAGTCTGCAGAAACAGAAACAGAGGAAGAAAGCAACAAGGAAGTAGAGCAGACTACAGAGACAGAGATAGAGGAAGTAAACAGCGAGGAAACAGAGTAGTCTGCAGAAACAGAGACAGAAGAAGAAGACGTCGAGGGAGAAGAACAGTCTGCAGAAACAGAAATGGAAGAAGAAGACGTCGAGGGAGAAGAGCAGTCTGCAAAGGTAGAAACATAAGAAGAAGAAGAGGAGGCAGATAAATCTGCAGGGAGAGAAGAAGAACGGGATGAGCAGACTGAAGAGGAAGGAGACGAGAAGAAAGACGTTGAGCAGTCCGAGCAGGAGGAAGGAATGGAATAGCAGGAAGGAAGCCCATTACAAGACCCGTTAGGGGAAGATGAATTGGCCAACATTTTGGCCAATATGTGCGAATATGGCCAACCCTAAGTCCATCTAACCTCCAGGCCATAGAGAAAACCCAGGAGAAAGACGCACCCGAGGAATTGCATGCAGAAGAGGCAGAATTCAAAAATTTGTCCTTTCATAATGAAAAGATATTGGAAAATGTTGAGCAGAAGGCACTAGAGGAAAGTCCGGAGGAAATAAGGGCAGAAGAGGAATCAACCCAAGAAATAACGGAGCCAAGAAAGGTTCTTTCCCCGGAACAGCCACCTCAAGGAGAAAATCAGGAAGCTAGCCACAGTCCAACCCACAGTGAGCAGCCTGCTGTTCTTTCTGAGGAGTTGATGGAAATAAGGAAATTACAAAGGGAAAAGTGGACATTGTTAAACATAATAGTCCGGCTTCACCAGCAGATTAGGATTCTAAAAGCGAGGCAAAGGGTGAAAGGGACTTCAGGAAGAAAAGGTTTGACCACACCAATAAGATCCCTTAAGAGCAGGAGGCGGAGGACTAGAAGTCGTCCCACGGATCAAAACCCTGACAGAAGCCAAACTACTGTTCCAAATGAAGCTGAAGAACAAACTGCTATTCCAATTAAAGCAGAAGAGCAGATTGGAGTTCGTGTTAAAATTGAAAAAGATGATAAGATGGTTCAGACGGAGGCACCACCTTCGGGAGTAATAAGGGTTATGAACTCAAAGCAGCATAATAAGAAAGTTCAAGTAAATCTCCCGGCTTCCACGAATGCATGGAAGAAGGACCCGAAAACAAGAACCCTTCACCAACATTTGAAGCAAGCCTAGCAAGAAGCAGAAGAGCTCAGGGAGCAAACGGTCCCCCGAGAAAAATATGAAGAATTACAGCAGCAGCTAAGGAACGTCAACCTATCTGAAAGCCAAGCTTTCGAAGGATGGCGAAAGGAACAAGAGAAAGTTGCCAAGGTAACCCGTAGATTAGATGTAGTTATTAAGCAGATGGACACCTTGTGTGCTCTATACAATGACGTCCTAGCATGTAGAGCCCCTACCAAGAACTATGCCCTATTTCTAATGGAAAGGTACTTACAATTAAGAATAAACATTTTTAAGGCAGGTGCTCCCATAGAAATTAACACTATAAATGATTTTATAAATTGCTATAAACATTATGGGGTAAAAGTGCAAAGGTTATTGTGTGAATTTTACTTACATAACCTTGTACTAGAACAAGAGACCGAGCTAAACCCTGGCCCTTTTGTTGGGAATATTCAATTGCAAGCATTTATTTCATTTTCAGTCAATTAAATTAAATGGCTTAAAGCCTACAATGCTTTTCAGAGACAAGAAAACGGATTAGATCTATGGGTAAGAGCTGAGCCTAGGGACCTAGAACAGTTATGGAGAAGTCATAGAAATCTCATGAGGGCTCTAGGAGTGATTGAAGCATTAGGACCCATGCATGAAGCAATCATTCGGCAGGGCCTTGAATTCTTTTCCTCCATTAAGGACCCTGCTATTGAAGCAGCTAAATTTCGATATCGAGTATCTAATCTGAACATTCAGCTCAAAGAGCCATTTAAGTATGAGAATTTTAAGCTTGCTGCTAACCGATTCGCCCTCTATGGTGAAATTGTTTTGAGGGCAGGGCCATCCTGGTTAGGATATAGGTTCCGGAGTCCAATCATTTGTCATCCTACACCCGGATACCAAGCCCTGTATGAGATGCCTGAGGGCCAGACAAGCCATTTCTTTGATCATCTAGTTTCACATCATGGATGTAGGCCCCCACACGAGATTCCATCTCCAGCCTACTCCCTTACTGCTTTGCATGTCAACTACAATGTTTTCACGAGGCCATGAAAAAGGGTAAGTTGGGGGGTATGTGGAGTATCAAGGAAGGTATGTTCCGATGGTTATTTTAGTATCTTTTCATGAGAACTTAAAAGCCTTTTGCATTAGAAACTTAGATAATGATGAATATTTATAATGAAACACGAGAGATTAATAGGAAACACTGATAATTGTCATTCCTATGTGCAGGAGGAAGGAAAAACGGAAGGTGGCCATTCCAAGGTAAAAGACAAGGATGAGCTAATTGTTGTTCCTTTGACGGGAGATCGCAAGAAACACAGATCAAAACGGATCAACCTAGGAAAGGGAGTGGAGATACCAGCACGAAACAGAAAAGGAAAGAAGTAACACAGGACTAACGAATCTGCGAATCCCTCAGGATCTAAGATCCTGAGGGATTGCTATTTTATCTATTTTCTGTATCTAGATATCTTCGCCATCTCCCTTATATAAGGGATAGCACTGTTGGCTAGTAGGAGACGGTTTTATGTAATTTCTTTTAAGGAAGATCAGAACTGTGATATTTATGTTCTGTTGAAGACTTGAGTTCCTGTAATTTTATTTCATGCCTTAATACAGACTTGGTTGCTCTTTTATCTTTGAGCCTGGATCAATCTTAAGCGGTGTACCCCTGGAGGCTAAGGGCCCGGCCCTGGAGGACACTTGCTCTTGTACCATTACGCGTGGTTTCTGTGTGGTTTGTTCGTAGGTGTAATCTGGTAATCTATTGTGTTTTATGAACGTTATATTACATGCTCTGTTATGTTTAACTTGTTTAATGTTCCTGCAAACTAAAGTCTTATATTGACGTTGTATCATGTTACCAATCCACTAAGTGTTGATTAATCTCTACAGGATATTATCACACCATTACAGAGCTCATTTCGATTGTGCTTTAACATTATAACAATTATCTTGAAAAAGTCTAATTTCATATGATCATTGAATGTTGTTGTTTTCATCTTGAGATGCAATTGTATGCGTTTATTTAGATCAATAACAGAAGCAGATTAAGCACATTGTGTTTCTAGGGTTGTAATCGGTAGTGTTGTTCTATAGTATGTGTACATCTTTTAAGACTGAAGGATTGATGTTTTGATTGGAGTGATTAAATAGATTTGCAGCTTGATGAAGTTGGTTACTGCTTATTTCGACTGTTGTTCCATTTCCGAATTGTTGTTCCATTTTAGTTGTCGTTCCATGTCCGAATTGCTGTTCCATTTTATTTGTTGTTCCATTTCTGAATTGTTGTTCCATTTATTTGTTGTTCCATTTTAATTGCTGTTCCATTTCAATTGCTTTTCCATTTTCAGATTGCTAATTTGCTGTTTTATTTATTTACCATTGCTTAAGGACAGACTCAGGCTGTAGTGAGCATCAGCATCTGCTATTTGGCTCCCAGACCTCTGATATGCTCCCATCAGTTATGAAATGGATGAGCTATTGCTATTGAACCCTTGACTGATGTGTTGTTCTATTTCATTGCTATTTCTTTTACTTGTCGTTTCATTTATATTCATTAAGGACGATCCCAGGCTGTAGTGAGCCCTAGCATCTGCTACCTAGCTCCCAGACCTCGGATCTGTTCTCATCAGTTATGAAAGGATGGGCTACTACTGCCAAACCTTTGGCTGATGCAATGCTTGGTGTGATTTAGCCTTTTTGAAGTAGTTAAGTTATAGATACGCATTGATTTACCTTTGTAGCTTTTAAACAGTCGTACTACAAGCATTACTCTGACAAGTGCTAAGCCTCAGACTGAGACACTCTTTGAAATAGCAAGACGATCCTGGATTGACATATTAATGTGAGGTAACTAGAGGTGAAAGAGACCCTTTTTATAGCTCTACAGGAGCAAAGCCACAAACCACTCGCGATGCTTTCCATTTATCAAGTTCATATTAGCTTCAAAGATCTAACACTTCAACCTCTTATCTAATTCCCAAGGTGTCTCTCCTAGCTTCATCATGATTTCTTTGAACCCAACAATCGATTGTGCCTTAGATTTAGGCCTACTACATTCTTTGTTCAGTGTGGTCTGGATGTCTACCACTCCAGTGTTTGGGTTATCATTAGAGTACTTAATGTACCAGGTTACCACGCGATCTTGTAGAGCACTAACCAGTGTCGCCTTCTTCATGTTATCATCTGCAACACCTTGACTTCCCATATAGCTTTCACATGAACCAGAATTGGCCAGTCATCATTTCCCAAGCCTTTAAAACAAAGCAGCTTCACTGAATGTGCGATACTATCTGCGTGAGCATGGTTATGGGTGAAGTCACACGGGATGGCAATAAAGTTGGAGGTGTGTGGTGGAGGTTTTAGTGGCAGGGATCCTTGTCTTATTAACTGAATAGCACTTCACGGAGAAGCCTGCACTACTCCCTATTTGTTACCCAATGGAGGTGAAACTAATGGGCTATATTCAGGACCCTTTCTTCCTTTGTTCCTATAATTCTTTCCACTTTGTGTAGCTCTGAACATCAAGGAAGCTGCATAACCCATTTTTTGGACAATAACATTTTAATCTAGGTATTCAAACACTTCAAGTACTTATCTTGCAGACCCTTGAAAAAGCGTCGCTCAGCCTCGATGTAGATGACTAAGGTATCGACCTTGAATTCAGTCACAAATCCTCTTATGATGCAATCGGGCCAATGATCGACAACGCGAGCTATCTTATCCTTAGAGGCTTCCAATATTTGTACTAACTCCGGGGTCCAGACAATAGGACCATCAAGTTTCCACCTTCCTTGGATATTTGCTAGCTTCACAATCCACTCGTATAGCTCAACCAGAAAGGAACAGAAAAATATCTCGTGTATTTTTGTATATAGGTACCTTTCCAGCCATTTTTCCTTTGTCAGTCATGGATTTCTATTCTCGTGCGCTGCGAATTCATGGATCTTCCTATCCAACCATTCTCCGATCTCTTTCTTAGTAGGATTCCAGTGATACGACATCACACGTCTCTTTCATAGATTCCAGTCCCAACAACAGAACCATTTGTTGGCTTGGTGGGTCCTAACCCAGGTTCAACATTAGTTAGCTAAAACAATCCCTACACTACTGTCCCTTTCGGCATTAGCCCATGAAGCGCAGACCAAAGTCTCACCCGAAGCAGTATGGGGTATGTTGGAACCAAGTTTCTACACCCTGAGATGGTTGTGATGTCAGTTTATTCCTTCTATTCATGCCTTCATGTAGGTCGTAGAGTTCTAGGGCTCTATTTTCCTAGCCCTTTATTTCGCTCCTTAGTACCTCCGCGAAGGGGTACGATTGGCCTTCCCGCAGCCCTAACCTGCAGTTCAAGTACTTTCGCGCTGCTAAAGCAACGTATAGAACATGTTTCCAAGTTATCCTTAAGTGTCTTGCTTATCTTATTAAACAACCACAGTTAGCATCGCCTAAACATATATCCTTAATTGTGTTCAATTATCCAATGTAATACATACATTAATGCCTCACATAAACATTATAAATGAAATTCATACACAATATGGCAAGATGCATTAATAGGAAATAAGATAGAATTTGTAGAATTATTCTCTTTATTGATATCTTCAAAGCATTACAAACTCTATCTGTCGTGCGCACACAGCTGCAGGGGTCCACGCACTCAGCTACGGACTTCTACCCTAGGCCTTTGTGCACTCAGCTGCAGAGTCTCTACCTACACTAAGACCTGAAACTTAGACTTATCTCTTTATCACTCAAGACTTCATCTACAACTCATGACTCATTAAGACTACCCTTTATGGCTCATGACACCTTCGCGCTCCGTGACCAAAAAATGTGAAGACTTTACAACTTTATTACAAAATTCAACCCAAATCATGGGCTTTTAGCCGCAAAGCTATCCTTGGTGGATCTCGTTCCCAACACCAACTAACAAATCTGAGGTCATGTGCCATTCTGCTCTCCAACCCTCAAGGACTGTCGCAATTACATCATCTGTCGCAAGGTACGGGAGATCATACCACTTCTGCTCAGGGTCCTTCCATGCCTAGATGGAGATACAGTGGAAGTCCACTTTGAACTCCACATATCCCGACAACTACTCAAAGATAGTTGGTGATTGTCATGGCTTGCGGTTTATCGCACTGCAGATGCTTGCCCCCGTCAACACTCAAAAGATCTTACTGCCCTTAACCCTTTTGAGGTCCTTTGTGGCCCAAAGTGAAGCAAACTTCACTACTTCTGGTAGATCTAATGCGATTGGAGGAAACTGACTGTCCTCAGGTAATTCCCATGTGACTAGTACGATTGATAATAGAAGCCATGCATAATGGAATTTCTTACTTTGGTCTTGTGCTTCTCTACAGTTCGCGAGGAACTAACTATAGAGGTAGTGCACCCAACTGAATTGTAGGCCCTCCTTGCACTGGTCCGCTAATGACACAACTAGTGCTACACTTCATCAGCGCGAAACTTCCTCATTATTTTTCCAACCAAGATTTGGGTGGCTACCTTAACCACGAGGTCGGTTATATTGGAGATTGAGTAGCTGCATGGTTTCTTGATAGGCTTAAACTTGTCCTTCATTCGCTTGGTGAGGTCACGTTCGCCCACCTTTCTGCCAAATTCCTTGGTCGGATTCATCCCTGAGTGCGGTAGCAATGTGATCCTATGGATCAGCATATCGATGATTGGTATCAGTTCTCCTAACCACAGGCACCCGTTGTGCACCAATCATAACAATTGTTTGATCACTATCAAAGTTATGGGCGTGCGGTTGTAATGCATCACCCATAGTAGGTTCAACAGTCCTACTTTGTCCACCCCTCTAATCCACTTCCTCAACTCTAGCACAGTCACACCAGAATCTTTATAGAAGACACAGGTCATAAACATATGAGTTGCCAAGTGGGGGAACTACTCAGTATTTGCTAAAACCCAATCCTCTAACTTCATATGTGGCACACACGCCAAGTGTGGACCTTCAAATGTGATATGGTCTGGTAGCAACAGCGTGTTAAGTAAAATTTTTCCCTCATCTGGGTCCTTTGGGACCTTCACCTTGTCTTGGTGTAGAGGGATGTATTATGGTAACTTGGAAATAGGTCTACACCCTCAATATCAATATCCTCTGTGCCCATACCATTGTCTTCCATGCACTCATCAGATTCTAGGTCTACCACCTTTCCTTTCTCCTACGTGGTAGGATTCTCATTGTTCTATTGCTTTCTTAACGACTCGCGCACTGGCTGTGTTTCTTTCTGCTTGTCTTTCTTTGTCTTAGGCCCCTCTTTCATTGGTGTAGGCCTCGGCCTTGGTGACCTTGGTGATTTTGGTAGTTCTGCGGGCACCTCTACACTTACGACCTCAAGGGAAGCTCCCTCAGAGCCCATCGAACCTCTAGCACTTACGGTTTCCACGAGCACCAACATGAGGCTACTAAGGAGCTCTTAGGTTTCCTTAGGCAACCTATCAAACACTCAACTGGCCACCAAAGCCTCAAAACTCTCAGGGTTCATGTGCAACTGATAGCTCAACACCTCAATTCTAACCATCTAAAGTGTTTTTCGTTGGGTGTCCATCTGTAATTTATAAGCAATTTGAATTCGAATCTGACCATTCCCCCAAAAATCCATTCATAAATTCTAGATTGGTGGTAGATTTTCAAAGATCTCACATTTAAATTTTTCCTTAAATCCCCCCC
>APFE030705968.1:0-33918 GCA_000404065.3 Pinus taeda
CCTCACACCTACAGGAATAGGAACCTTCATTGGTTTACTATCCTGCATATTAAACCTCTACAGTATTGTCTCGACATACTTCCTCTGGTTTAACCAGAGCTTCCGCTTTGCCCGATCTCTTTTAATTTCCATCCCCAAAATATAGTTTGCAGCACCAAGATCTTTCATGTCGAATTTGGAGGACAATTGGGTCTTCAAATCCTGGATAATTTCTTTGTCATTTCCAACCAGCAACATATCATCCCCATACAAGACCAGATAAATAACACGGTCACCAATTAATTTAAAATACACACAATGATCTGCTTTGCTTCTGGTGAAGCCAAGTCCCCGTATAAATGTATCAATTTCTGATACCCCATCCTTGGTGACTGTTTTAACCCATACAGAGACTTCTTTAACTTGCATACTAGTTCTTTCTTACCCTTCACCGCAAAGTCTTCAGGTTGCTTCAAAATGTTATATTCCTCCTTCTGATGCCCTGTGAAGAAAGTTGTCCTCACATCCATCTGGTTCTACTCAAAAATCAAAAGCAACAACCAAATAAAGTAATCTAATAGAAGTTACGCTTGGCAACAGGAGAAAAATATAAACCACCAAAAATCAATTCCGCCGGCACCTCAGAATAACCTTTGGCTACCAACCGAGCTGGTATTTTCACGCTCCTTCTACATTTGTCTTCTTCTTGAACACCATTTGCTGCCAATGGGTTTCCTTCCAGCTGGCAACTCCACCAGATCCCAAGCCTCATTTTTGTGCAAAGATGCCATTTCATCAACCATGGCCTCTTTCCAGAGTTTTCCAACCTCTGAATCCACTGCTTCCTTCACAGTTCTGGGATCATCATCAGTAACAGACAAAGCAAAGTTTGAACAGAAAGCAGATGGACTATACCTTCTGGCTGCCTTCTTTCTCGAGCTGATCTTCTCACAGCCGGAGTTTGTGGCTCTTCATCTTCTGATTCCTCCTTTGCTACAGAGTGCTGCATTCTTCCTCCATTTAGTTCAAACCTATCTTCATAGGGTTCCTTTGGTTGGACTTCATGTTTAATAACATCTTTCACCTCTCTAAAAACCACATCTCGACTGTACACAACCTTCCGTGTGACTGGGTTCCAAAGCTTAAACCCTTTAAACCATCCTTATACCCAATAAAGATGCACTTTTCAGATTTACTATCCAACTTGGTTCGTTTCTCCTTTGGAACATGTACATATGCATCACATCCGAATACCCTCAGATGTGAAAGAGACGGCTTCTTAATATTCCATACTTCTTGTGGAGTCTTTTCCTCCAACGCTGATGAAGGTGACCTATAGACCAGGTAACATGCAGTATCCACCGCCTCTACCCAGAATTTTTGTCCTAACTCGGCACCACTGAGCATGCTTCTTGCCCTTTACATCAACATCTTGTTCATTCTTTCTGCAACTCCATTTTGCTGAGGTGTATATGGATTAGTCTTATGCCATGCTATACCACACTTCTTATAGAATTCTTCAAATTCCTTGCTGCAAAATTCTCCACCATTATCTGTCCTTAACACCTTTATCTTCTTCTCTGTCTGATTTTACACCAGAGCCTTAAATTCTTTAAACCTATCAAAGACTTCAGATTTCTTCTTAAGGAAATATATCCATGTATTCCTTGAGAAGTCATCTATAAATGATACAGTACACAGACTTACCTAGTGATGGAACCTTCACAGGTCCAAACACATCATTGTGCACAAGCTCTAATATCTATTTCGTCCTCTTACCACCAGAGGGGAAACTCACCCGTTTCTACTTCCCATATACACAAATTTCATAGAAATCAAAATCCAGAGAGCTATTACTCATACCTTCTACCATACCTTTACCATGAATTATTCGAAGGCCCTTCTCTCCAATATGTCCAAGCCTTTGATGCCACAGCATGGTGTTCTCTCTAGAGACAACTAGAATTTCTGCTCCATTTTCAGGAACCATAGAACTATTGCACTCGTCAACAACAGTGCTACCTCGTAACTTGTACAGAGTTCCAATCCGAACTCCTTGCATCAATACCAGTGCTCCTCGAACCATCTTGCAGGTATCCTTCTCGAACACTGTATTTACACCTGCATCATCCAAATTGCTTACAAAAATCAGATTTCTGGCCAATGCAGGAATATGCAGAACACCTGGAAGGGTTCTAACCCTTCCACCTTGCAACTTCAACTTTACTTTTCTGCGTCCAATGATTCTAGCCTTCCTATCATCTCCTAAGAAGACATCACCACCATCGTATTTCTCATACTCACAGAACCACTCTCTATGGGGAGTGAAGTGAAAGGATGCACCTGAGTCAATTCACCATGCCTCATGATCTACATGTGTACTTGAAGAAGCTAAGTACACATCCCCACCTTCATCTGAGGTGGTTTTCGCCTCTGCAAAAGGAGCATCATCAGATCCCTTTCCTTTATCAAGAGCTTTAGATTTTCAATCCCTTCTGAAGTGCCCTTCCTTTCTGCATTTCCAGCACACCACCTTTATAGGTTTTCCTGGAGATTTAGATCTCCCTCTAGGTTTAGATCTCCCACTCGATGACTTATTTTTGTTTCTGTTCTGGGACCGTCCTCGTACAGACAAGGCATAACCATTCTGGTTGTCCATATTTTTCTATCTCATCTTCTCCGTCAGCAAGGCTGAGACTATTTCATCAGACTACAAAGCAGTTGCATTTCTAGCTATTGCAATAACTAGACTATCCCTCGAATCTGGTAGAGAACACAACAAACTGATGCACTTATCTTCATCTAAAATTTTAATATCAACAGATGATAACTGACTTACCACAGTATTAAACGCATTCAGGTGCTCTGCCACCGACTCTCCATCTTTCATCCTCAGCTTATATAGCTTTTTCTGCAAGAATAGTTTATTCACCAGAGACTTAGATTGGTACAAAGTCCCTAACTTGTCCCACGGAGCCTTCACTGTAGCTTCCCCTGATACATTTAGCAATACTGAATCTAAGACACACAATTGTATTGTGCACTTTGCCTTCTGATCCAACTTCTTCCATTCTTCATCGGTCACTCCCGTTGGTTTAGTACTTGGATCTACTGCGATCCACTGATCTTTATCCACCAACAGATCCTCCATCTTGAGTTTCCACAACTCAAAACTCTGACCTTTGAACTTCTCAATCTCTATCTTTCTGCTGCTCTCCATCTTCTTTCACCACCATAATCGATCTTGCAGATATCCCATTGAACAGGGTCTACCACAGGCCTGAGCGAAACCCCTCAGCAACAAAGGCATCCCCTTGAAGCCAAAATAGCTCTGATACCAAATGTAGGTTTTAACCCCGTACAGAATTACCTGCATACGAATTTTAAATCACAGAAAATAAACAATGTGAGAGTACCATAAACACTCCACATAGGTTTCCCATGGTCTCCCAAACCGGGACTCTAGCTTGATTTTTCTTTGTTCCTTCAATTTACAATTACATATTTATACATGCTGAAGCATCCAATACCATGGACCGAAAACCATCGCGTCCAAAACCATGGACCAAACACCATAGGTAGGTTCGCCCAACCTAATATAGGGTCCAAAAAAAAATTTCTCGGGGCACTGCCCCGGACCCCGTAGAGGGGGGCTGCATGCCCCCCCTCTAACCCCCCAGTTCACTACGTCAGTTAGTCGTGGAAGGAATATAACACAACCCAATAGTTAGCAAAGAACTGGTACCCATAAGATTGGTAAACCAACCCTCAAGAAGGTCATATCCTAGAAAGGTTAAGCATGAATCCCAGCATGTTTAATGATAACTCATGGAAATAGAAACCTTCTTCTAATGATTCCCTAGCCCTCTTCATGTTTCCCTAGGAAGATTTCATCAAACTAGATTTAGATAGAGCAGCGAAAAGGAACCCAGGGGCTGTAGGCTCTAGAGGGGTGCTCCGATATTACCAAGGCAACACCATTTGCCTATACTTCATGGATTGTGGCATAGCAAGTAATAATGAATCTAATATCTATGTGTTGAAGCGGGGGCTAGAAATTGCATGGAGAGAAAGGTTTCAGATAATAGAGGTGGAAGAAAACTCGAGACTGACAATAGAGATGTTTAAAAAACTCCAGCAAGGAACTGGATGGGAGAAGATAAGCCAAAGTTGGAGGACGACACATTTGGTTCAGGAAATAGTAAATCTAATACAAAGGATAGAATACATTGTTTTGACACATGTCCATAGATCGAGGAACGTGGCAGCAGACAACTTAACCAACTAGGGATGTGAACACACAAGCAACAACCTTGATATAACGGGCAATGAGTTAAGTCAAATGGTAGGAATAAGAAGTATAGAGAAAATCCAGAGAATAGAAAAAAAAAGGAGAAAACCCCCAATCGGGGTGTGATGGTCCATGCAAGATAGAGGGGAGAGAGGCTGGCCATATGTCACGATGGGTCGAGGACAGAGAAGCGAGCCAGATGGCATGGAAGGAAGAGGAAAGAAAATCTGACCAGATGGCATGGCAGGTAGGGGGACGAAGGCTCGAATGTTGGGTTGTGTTATATTCTTTCCATGTAGTTAACAGGGGGTTTCAGGGGTACTTGTAACACCACTTTATAGGGCCCGGGGAAACGCCCTAGAAAATTTTGATTTTGGACCCTATGTTAGGTTAGGCGGACCCACCTATGGTTTTGTCCATGATTTTTGCACATGTTTTTGGACACAATGGTTTTTCAGTCCATGGTATTGGATGCTTAAGCATGTATAAATATGTATTATAACATTGGAAGGAACATAATGAAAAATGATGTTGCTAGTCCTGGTTTTGGGATCCAGTGGGAAAATCTCTATGTATATGTGTTTTATGTGTTATGCTCTCTCATTGTTTATTTTTCTGTGTTTTAGAATTCGTATGCAGGTAATTTCTATACGGGGTTAAAACCTACATTTGGTATCAGAGTTGTTTTTGGCTTCAAGGGGAAGCCTTTATTGCTGAGGGGTTTTGCTCGAGGCTGTGGTAGACCCTGTTTAGAAGGAGATCTATGAGATTGATTCTGATGGTGAAAGAATATGGTGAGTGGTGGAAAGATATAGATCGAGAAATTTAATGGTGAGAGTTTTTAGTTGTGGAAACTCAAGATGGAGGATTTGTTGGTGGATAAAGATCAGTGGATCATGGTAGATCTAGGTACTAAACCAATGAGAGTGACCGATGAAGAATGGAAGAAGTTGGATTGGAAGGCAAAGAACACAATACGATTATGTGTCTCAGATTCAGTATTGTTGAATGTATCAGGGGAAGTTACGAGAAATGCTTTATGGGACAAGTTAGGGACTTTGTAGCAATCTAAGTCTCTAGTGAATAAACTGTTCATGTGGAAAAAGCTGTATAACTTGAGGATGAAAGATGGAGACTTAGTGACAGAGCATCTGAATGCGTTTAATACTATGGTAAGTTAGTTAGCATCTATTGATATTAAAATTTCACATGAAGATAAGTGCATTAGTTTTTTGTGTTCTCTACTAGATTCGTGGCATAGTCTAGTTATTGCAATAGGTAGAAATGCAACTGCCTTTCATTTTGATGAAATAGTCTCATCCTTGTTGATGGAAGAGATGAGATGGAAAAATATGGAGAGCCAGAATGGTGATGCCTTGTCTATAAGAGGAAGGTCCCAAAATAGAAATAAAAATAAGTCATCAAGTGCGAGATCTAAATCTAGAGGGAGATCTAAATCTCCAGGAAAACCTGTAAAGGTGGTGTGCTGGAAATGTGGAAAGGAAGGGCACTTCAAAAGGGAATGTAAATCTAAATCTCTTGATAAAGGAAAGGGATATGATGATGTTCCTTCTACAAAGGTGAAAACCACCTTAGATGAAGGTGGGGATGTGTACCTGGCTTCCTCAAGTACACATGTAGATCATGAGGCACGGTTGATTGACTCAGGTGCATCCTTTCACTTCACTCCCCATAGAGAGTGGTTCCATGAGTATGAGAAATATGATGGTGGTGATGTCTTCTTGGGGGATGATAGGAAGGCAAGAACCATTGGTCGCAGAAAATTAAAGTTGAAGTTGCAAATTGGAAGGGTTAGAACACTTTTGGGTGTTCTACATATTCCTGCATTAGCCAGAAATCCGATTTCTATAATCAAGTTGGATGATACAGGTGTAAAAACAGTTTTCAAGAAGAATACCTGTAAGACAGTTTGGGGAGCACTAGTATTGATGCGGGGAGTTCGAACTGGAACTCTGTACAAGCTACAAGGTAGCACTGTTGTTGATGGGTGCAACACTTCTGTGGTTCCTAAAAGTGGAGCAGCAAATCTAGTCATCTCTAAGAGAGGACCATGCTGTGGCATCAAAGGCTTGGACATATTAAAGAGAAGGGCCTTCGAATACTTCATAGTAAAGGTATGGTAGAAGGTATGAGTAATAGCTCTCTATATTTTGATTTTTGTGAAAATTGTGTATATGGGAAGCAGAATCGGGTGAGTTTCCCCTTTGGAAGTAAGAGGGCAAAACAGATATTAGAGCTTGTGCACAGTGATGTGTTTCGACCTGTGAAGGTTCCATCACTAGGTAAGTATATGTACTATGTATCATTTATAGATGACTTCTTAAGGAACACATGGATATGTTTCCTTAAGAAGAAATATGAATTCCTTAACAGGTTTAAAGAATTCAAGGCTCTGGTGGAAAACCAGACAGAGAAGAAGATAAAGGTGCTGAGGACATATAATGGTGGAGAGTTTTGCAGTAATGAATTTGAAGAACTTTGTAAGAACGGTGGTCTATCAATGTAGAAGACTACTCCATATACACCTCAAAAAAATGGAGTTGCAGAAAGAATGAATAAGGCATTGATGGAAATGGCAAGAAGCATGCTCAGTGGTGCCAAGTTAGGACACGAATTTTGGGCAGAGGCGGTGGATACTGCATGTTACTTGGTCAATAGGTCACGTTCATCAGTGTTGGAGGATAAGACTCCACAAAAGGTATGAACTAGTAAGAAACCCTCTCATTCACATCTGAGGGTATTTGGATGTGATGCATATGTACATGTTCCAAAGGAGAAACGAACCAAGTTGGATAGTAAATATGAAAAGTGCATCTTTATTGGGTATAAGGATGGTTTGAAGGGTTATAAGCTTTGGAACACAATAACAAGGAAGGTTTTGTACAGCTAAGATGTGGTGTTCAGAGAGGTGAAATATGTTATTAAACATGAATTCCAACCAAAGGAATGTGAGAAGATAGAGTTTTAGCTAAATGAGGAAGAATCAAACTCTATAGTAGAGAAGGAATCAGAACATGAAGAGCCATAAACTCCGGGTGTATGAAGATTAGTTCAAGAAAGAAGGCAGCTAGAAAGGTATAATCCATTTGCTTTCTGTTCAAATTTTGTTTTATCTTTTACTGATGATGATCCTAGAACTATGAAGGAAGCAGTGGATTCAGAGGATGGAAAACTCTAGAAAGAGTCCATGGTTGATGAAATGGCATCGTTGCACAAAAATAAGGCTTGGGATTTGATGGAGTTGCAAGATGGAAAGAAACCCATTGGCAGAAAATGGGTGTTCAAAAAGAAGACAAATGCATAAGGAAAAGCGGTGAAATACAAAGCTCGGTTGGTAGCAAAAGGTTATTCCCAAGTGCCGGGAATTGATTTTAGTGATAATTTTTCTCTTGTTGCCAAGGTAACTTCTATTAGATTACTTTTGTCTGCTATTGTTGCTTTTGATTTTGAGGTAGAACAGATGGATGTGAAGATAGCATTTCTTCATGGGGATCTGGAAGAGGAGATCTACATGAAACAACCTGAAGGCTTTGCGGTGAATGGTAAGAAAGAACTAGTATGCAAGTTAAAGAAGTCCCTGTATCGGTTAAAGTAATCACCAAGGATGTGGTATCAGAAATTTGACACATTTATATGGGGACTTGGCTTCACCAGAAGCGAAGCAGATCATTATGTGTATTTTAAATTAATTGGTGGCCATGTTATTTATCTAGTCTTGTATGTGGATGATATGTTGCTGGTTGGAAATGACAAATAAATTATCCCGGATTTCAATACCAAATTGTCCTCCAAATTCGATATGAAAGATCTTGGTCCTGCAAACTCTATTTTGGGCATGGAAATTAAAATAGATCAGGAAAAGAGGAAGCTCTGGTTAAACCAGAGGAAGTATGTCGAGACAATATTGTAGAGGTTTAGTATGCAGGATAGTAAACTCGTGAAGGTTCCTATTCCTGTAGGTGTAAAGTTATCTGCTGAAGAGTATCCGAAGACACAAGAAGAGGAAGAGGATATGTCCTTTGTTCCATATACAAGTGCAGTCAGTAGCCTAATGTATGCAATGGTATGTACTAGACCATACATTGCACATAGTGGGAGTATTGAGGAGGTTTATGTCAAAACCAGGAAAGGAGCATTGGACAGTAGTAAAGCGGGTTTTCAGGTATTTGCATGGCACTAGTGATTATGGTTTGTGATACCAAGGAAGACCAGGATTGGATAGAATGTTGAATATTCAAGGCTTTTTTGATGTAGACTGGGCTGGAGATCTGGATCAGAGAAGATCTACAAGTGGGTATGTGTTTAACCTATTTGGAGGTGTAGTCAGTTGGATGAGTAAGAAACAATTTGTAGTGGCACTATCAGCTATAGAGGCAGAATACATGGCAGCCACTCATGCAAGCAAGGAAGCAGTTTGGTTGTAGAGATTGTGTTCACGTATGGGGTTACTACAGGAAGCTATAAGAATATACTGTGACAGCCAAAGTGAAATTTTCTTGGCAAAGAACCCTACATATCATTCAAAGACAAAGCACATTGATGTTCAGTATCACTGTGAGGGATATGATAGAAGACAAAAAGGTGTTGCTGGTAAAGGTGGACACTTTGAAGAATACTGCAGATGCATTGACAAAATCTGTGAGCTCTGAGAATTTCTCCTAGTGTAGAGAAACAATGGACGTTTCAAGGCTGGAAAAATGACTAAGCTTTCCTGTGGCCCCCTGTCGAAAGAAAACAACAAGTGGGAGAATGTAGAGTTGTGTTATATTCTTTCCACGTAGTTAATAGGGGGTTTGAGAGGTACCCATAACCCACTTTATGGGACCGAGGTAACACCCAAGAAAATTTTGATTTTGGACCCTATGTTAGGTTGGGCGGACCCACCTATGGTTTTGTGCATGATTTTTGCACATGTTTTTGGACGTGATGAATTTTCGGTCCATGGTATTGGATGCGATGTTTTTTGGTCCATGGTATTGAATGCTTCGACATGTATAAATATGTATTATAACATTGAAAGGAACATAAAGAAAAATCAAGCTGGTAGTCCCGGTTTTGGGATCCAGTGGGAAAATCTTTGTGTATATGTGTTTTATGCGTTATGCTCTCACATTGTTTATTTTTCTGTGTTTTAGAATTTGTATGCAGTAATTTCTATAGGGGGTTAAAACCTACATCAGACAGTTAGCGAGATCCGGCAAGTGGTGAGGGAGAAACAAGCAACTCACGGCAAGAGCAGCCAAGCAATAGGCAAGGATTAATGAATGGAATTTATGGGAAGGTAAGTGGCCTCCTAATCTAGGTGGATATTGGTGGCCACCCACCAATTGCACTTGGACCCCCCACCATTACTTCTTTCAGTTTCTTAGTTTCCTTAATTGTAGCACAGTTTAATATTTTTAGCGGTTTTTTGAGTCCTAAACTTTCAGAGCCATATTGAGGCCCTAAACAACATCTTTTTGGAAATATACCGCCAACAATTTTCTATCTAAAATTGTCTTTCCCATCGTAGTCCATGGAGATATCTTTCCAACGGGCTATTATGTGCATCAACTAGATATAATATGACCAAGTCGCGACCACAGGAAGTTGGTTGTCCAACTTACCCCAACGGGGCCCATAAACTCTTGGTGTTACATCTCCTCGGGTCAGGGTTTTGGTTGTTAGGGTTTTCTCTTATTTTTCAATAATAAAAAGGCCCTTGAGCCTCATTGTAAGGTAGTGCAAAGGAATGTAGTCACCACATCTCTTCTTAGAGATAAGCTACCATCGCCCTAGCTAGTTTATTTCCATTCGTATTTGTAAGGATATTTTAGTATTTTACATTAATGAAATGAAGTATTATTTCCACTACATCTCTATGTCTATGGTTATCTTTGTAATTTGTTTCATTCCTATTTAAATCCAAATAAGTGGTATCAGGGTGGTTTGCTTTTTTTTTCTATGTTTTTCTTTGCATGTCCCCAATGAGGTCGAGATATAAGGAGTTAGGGCTTGAACTAGTCGAACCTTTGCATGACCAGCCTCGCAAATCCCAATGGCATCCCATTGCGAATGAAAAGAAAGATGAGGGGGTAGGAGATCCTATCAAAATCTTGCTCGAAGAGGCCCTCGAGTGACAAAGGAATGTGATGATGGACAACTTTGCCCAGATCCTTCAGCAGCTACCCAGGGGTGACGCATCAACTTCCAACAGCTACTTTGGAAATGCTACACCATTTAAGGTACATGTTAATTTTGAAATCCCCATATTCAAGGGTTAGATAGACGTAGATGCTTTCGATAAATGGTTAAATATGCTAGAAGGTTATTTTTATGTTCATGATTTTTCTAGATAGGAAAATATTATTTTCGCTCTTCTCAAAGCAGCTCCCCACGTCAAGGATTGGTGGGAAAACTACTGTGAGCAAAAGGATGAAAGTACAGGCTCACTATTTTTAGCTACACCCACTTGAAATTCATTCTGGGATGCTATCAAGGAGTAGTACTACCTTGTCGGAAGCTATGAGGATCAATACATAAAGTGGACCACGCTGCGACAGGGAAGGGACCAAGACATGTTGTAGTTTACCAATATTTTCCATACCCTTCACACAAAGTTGGCTATGAAGGATATGGAGCAACATCTAGTAGTTCAATATCACGATTGCCTACACAAGTACATCCAAGAAGAAATAGAATTCCTGAACATCTCCTTGCTTCGCATGGCATATCGATATGCCGTCAAGGTCAAGCAAAAGTTTAAATAGAATAAGCGAGACTTTGAATCTGCGAATCCGAAGCAAGGGAAAGGTGCCCCTTGTTATAGACATATTTGGGAACTGCAACCCCAATCACATATGTCCATAAACCAAGGGCTTCTAAATCCCCAAAAGTTTTGTTTCATACCCTAAAGGAACAAGGTCAATTGATTACATAATTTCCCAGAAGTTCTCCCTGAAAAACTGCTAAGAACTGGTCAAAACTAGACTATACAGACTGCTCCATGCTAAGGGTGCGATGCATCTCACCTGTTACACACAGAAGGTGCGATGCATATTGAAAAGCCCTTCTGTAGGGTAATATGAGTGAGAGCAAACAAATGGCAGAGGTATTTTTTTAGGTGGAAACCCAGTGAATCTTCTAGAAACTGCTCATTTGACACTTGCCTCTCTGAATTCGCCTAGGGATGAGTAATAGATCATGAGATATCCAAGTGAGCCAATAACTATCATAGAAATGACACTAATCAAAATCCTAGAAGCTGACTCACCCCCCTGCAAATATCTATATATGGATCCCTCATCCTAGAGATCCAAAGGCTGGAATTTTGTATTTTGTAAGGAAGTGTTGTTGGTTTCTCTGTAAAGAATTGTATTGTTGGGTGATCTAGCATTTTCATGAGGTGAAGAGGTCTTTCATGTTGGGAGGCTGGTGTTGGATCAGACAGCTAGGTTGTAATCCTCTCTTCTACTACTTCTATCAATAAAGTTATTTGAGTTTTCCTCCATATGCTTGTATATCTCTGAATCTTGTATTTGTTTATGCATGTGTATGGTTGATGTACATCTAATCCTATATTGTTTATGGTTATAGATCTCTATGCTTTGATGGCATTTTGTTTCTTTGACTCTACAAGTGTTCTTTGAAGTGGGACAAGTGAGAAAGGAGTGGCGAAAGCTCTATCAAAGGAGAGAGGAAACAAGTAAGGAGCCAAGCAAAAGACTAAGGTTTGTGCTCTCTACTTCTCTCTCATCTATATCTCATAAAGGAAAACACAAGTAACATTAAATTATTTGTTTCTAAGATAGCTACCCATCTTAGTGGGACTAGCAGCTCTGAATGGACACTAGTTTTCCCGTAAACAAAATGGTGACTCCATTGGGGAGCGAATAGTTTGTTTGTTTGTCCTATTTGTTTGCTTTATAAACTACAGATGGAGCCTGAAGTTAAGTTAGCTAGCCTTCGAACTTCTTTTTCTATGCAACTGCAAAGTAGACCAACGCTGCTTCAGTCAATATCCAGGTTGGTTTATGAACTGAACATCTAACTTGCAAAAATCCTAAGAGCCCTAGTGGTAGCTCAAGAACCTCATTAGATCAGCCCCTATACTTTGTGTTTACTACCTATCATAAGCTCATCCTAAATCCCTGAACTTAGTTGCAAACTGTGAGCGAAAACCAAGCTCAGTCTCATCCCTGGACCATCACACTATCTCTCATTGGAAATCTGGATATGCATCGCACCTCCCATGTGCTGTAGGTAAGATGTGTCCCTATTTCCCTTAAGGATGGGTGTGATGATTGAGTGACACTGTTTCTACCTCCATATTTTGGTTTTTTCTTCATTATTTTCAGCTCTATTTAGTAGTTTTGTTGTCTATGATCAATATATCACTATTGAAGCCTTCTTCCTTTACATTATTTAGCCTCCATTGATAAGGAATTGTGAATGTTTTTTTATGTATTTTTCATCATTTACAGTCCTCCTTTGCAAATAGTAGCTTAATCGAACTGTCATCTTTTGATTTGAAAGTGTTGCAACTGTCGTTTTCAGTCAAAGAAAAGAGTGTCGTAAAGTCTTCCTCTTTTAGATAGTCGATTACACTTTTGCCATTGTATTTGATTTCAGTTATCAATTCTTTGAAGTTTCGAAAATAGTTTTCCTTTCGAAATTGAAAGTGTCGTCATAGTCTTCCTTTCGTTTTTTAAAATAAATTTCTAAAGTGTTGCTTTGAAGAAAAGCAATTTAGATTTGTACTTAGTTTTCTTTTTGTCATTCTCACATTAAGGAAACTGAAAAACAAATACATGCATGTGCATTTTCATTTAGACTGCATGCGGAAATTGATTTAGGAAAAGTGCATTTAGTGTGTGCTCTCTGCTCTGTGTTGAAAGAATTTTACCCTTCTTTCCTTAGTAGCTAGGATTTTCATTGCTAAAAGAAAATAAACAGCTGTTTATCATCTTAGATTTCACATTTAGGAATTGTACATCTACATCATGCAGTGAACCTTAAAAGGCAAACTTCTTAAGAAAGATCAACTGTAAAATAAACCTCAATGGACATAAAAACTCTTTGGAGCCTAACACACAACATCTAAAAGTCTAGGCTAGAGACGTATTCCGGCATCATAAAGCCTAGTAACTATCGTTTTCATCGTAGGTTGGGTGATTCCTCCTCTTTTATACAACAAATGCCAATATGGGCTTGTGCTCCCACATACCATCAAGTATATATTGGGAGACCACAATAGGCTATATCCTTTATCCTTAGGAAGCCGTGTCTGTTGCCCTATCAATCGCAATGCACTGAACACAGCATTCGGGAAGATTGACTATCGTACGTAAAATTATATTGCAGTTTTGCGATTGGTTTGGTAATCCCTTTATCTAGACTTCCAGAGTAGTCACTTTCAATCCTTTTCAAACCCATTAAAATAAAAGGTCCATCTGAGCACTTGTCACTTCAGGCTCATTGAAAATTGAAGGCGACTAGAATCATCTTTAGCTTTTTCTCGACTCTTCAAAATTGAAAAAACAAGTTTTGTCAAAGCGTCATAAAATTTATTTTAATCGGAATAACATCATTGTCCCCTTGTTGATCTTAGGTCGAGAAAATGGATTCCACCAATCAAGTATTTTCCCTTGGGGGAAATCCTAGTCCTTTCTCTTCTTGGAGAGATATTGGTGCCCATTACATGGCTACATTGTCCTTCTAGGATTGATAATTGGCCTACCAGTATGGATTTTCTCGACCTCTGTCATTCAAAACACCATAATTCATGAGCAATCAAATCAGCAACCAGATGATACTCAAGTGGTTCCCCCACCTTCTACTTCATTTGTTTCTCCTCTCCTTCTTCCTCTTTGCTTGGTGAAACTAGTAACACTAAAAACCAAGTTGCTAAGAAGAAGAAGAAAGGGAAGGAGAAGAAGAAGAAGAAGCCAACAATGGAAGGGGGCAACCATACATCGTCTCATGAAAATACACACACTGCACCATCCAAACCTAAATCTCCATGTGTCATTCGCAAAGGGGACCACTATCATCGAGATTGTCCTTGCATCCCACAGATCTTAAGGGACTGGTCTCCCCGTTTGCATAATCCGGTGTCTTTAACCTTTGTCTATCAGGTTGAGAGTACACCAAGGATCTTAAGGGACTGGTCTCCCCGTTTGCACAATCTGGTGTCTTCAACCTCTGTCTATCATGTTGAGAGTACACCATCAAGTAGTGAAAACGAAGTCAATGGACAGAAAGGAAGATCTAAATTTCCTTATACGTTGTGCAAAGTCGATCATGCCCTCCACCGTTTTTCTTTCCTAGATGAAGATAAAAGAGTCTTGGATAATAATTTTGCTTCACCGCAACGACTTCCTCCTAGATACAAGAAACTTTTACCGAGTCCATCGCTAGTTGAAAATCTAACTGACACATCTCTGTTGTTGGTCGAAATGCCTATCATTGAATATAAACCCTCTGAGTCCACACCAGACCAAATTCAATAGGTCGAGATGGCAATTGACCCAGTCTTGCCTTTAGAGGGTTCTCCTTCAAATGATACAGTCCCCAAAGAGAATGAGAACAACACCATTCAAATTCTTTTTGTTAACAAAGATTTCGATGAACATGGGAGCAATCTACCCATTCCTTTCCCGCAAGAAGGAAGTTCATCAGATATTCATCCGATTGTTTATTCGGTCCCTCCTCCAAGCAATCTAGTCATTTCCTTTTATTAGAATCTACTAGCGAGACCCCGTCTACCATCTAATGTGCCATTCTAGATCATAGTACAAGCTTACAGAATGATCATGGCTAGCACTATCATAGATGAAGGGGCTTCTGTGAGTATCCTTTCCTCAACTTCTTGGAATGTGCTTGGTTCGCCATCACTTCTACCTGAGATTCAAAATTTGTCAAGCTTCAATAAAGGAACCAGTCGACTGTTAGGGATCCTTCCAAATTTGCCTATAACTTTGGGAAGGAAAACCATTCATCTAAATGTGATGGTAGTCCAAGGCCCTCTAGATTACAATCCACTTCTTGGGTGTGACTACATTTATAGCATGGGAGCCACTCTTTCCTCACTCTTTCGAGTGATGTGTTTCTCGTATGAAGGCAGAATGGTCCAGCTCATTGACCAGCTTTCATTCCCTGGTCCAAACACGACTACTAGTCAAATGCCATCCCTAACTGGTCCTTTTGCACAAGGAATGTCTCATCAACCTCCAGTCCATCCACCTGATGATCACGAGTGATTCGGTGAATGTGAGTAAACCTAGGGGGCACGCGCCCTAGCCTGCTACGGCAGGAAAACCCTAGATATAAGGTAGGTTTTCATGTAGGATATATGACTAGTCTAACACACCCGTCCATTTAGGAAAATGGGATCAGTCTAGAGAAATATTTCCTCATTGAAGGTTATCTGATTGGAAGTGGATTCAACCCTTTCACCTTTGTCTATTTCAATGGAAAAATCCAAGGAAGTGTTTTGGCTACTACGTAGACAAAACAATCTTGTGAATGCAAGAACTTCCATATGGTAACCTGGAAACTTTACTTTTCTTTATATCCGAGGGCATGCAAACATTTTTTATGCAAGTGAAAAGCAACTAACGTAACTCTAACTCTGTATTTTTTATGAACTTCAGCTGCTTAAGTTAGATGATTTGTCTGGTCAACCATTCAGCTTTGCAAGGGCCAAACGGCACCGGCAAAGTAAAGGAGATGTTTCTATGAAACTATCCTTCCTAACCTTAGTAGTTCTTTAACCCTTAGGACAGTAGTTGGTTGCTCCTAGCTTACATACAAAAGGCTCTGGAGCAAAGTTTCGCATGGGGTAAGCTCCTTAAAAAATGAACCTACTAATGATAGACATCCTTATTATACGACTGGCATGAGTAGGTTTATGCGAAGTTCAAGCTCGTTAAAAAATAAACCTAGCAATGAGCATATGTTCCACCAAAGTTCAATCTCATTAAAAAATGAGCCCACCTTTGATAAATAACCTTTGTGATCACATTATTATCAACTTTGAGCCTTGGTTGTGTTCTTACCATCACCTCCACTTTTTAGTCGGTCATACACCTCCACTTGATTGTTTACCCTTTTGAGGAATAACTGCGACAAGTGATTTTGTTAGCCACCTTCTTTACACTACCATGATTGAAAAGTTCCAAACTTACCTAGAACCAACTGCCACCTAAAAATATCACTCGTTCCTAAAAAACCAGTCTCTTTTAAGCTCTTTTTAGACTCGTAAAATATAAAAAGATTGCTAAGCAATTGGCCTCTCCAACTCGCTAAAGTGATTGGAAGTGCCATCCCTCTTGTATTTTAATCTTTATGGACCTAAGGGATCATTACATGAAAATATCGAGTGCTTGTATTTTTCAATTGGCTAAAGTGATCGAAAAAGTCATCCCTTTCGTATTATTTTATAATTTTTCAGACTTAAGCGATTATACTACCAAAAAGGAATATTGGAGTTTCCTTTCCGTCTCTTTTTAGACTCTCTAAAACTGAAAAGGAACAAGTTATCTTTGTCATTAAACTTGTTAAAACAATAGCAGCAAACTTGTCCAATACAGACAAGAGCGAGTTTCTCTATTGCTAGGCTCGCTAAAACATAGCGACAGGTTTGCCTGAAGGGAAAATTATAGAACAAGCATATGTTATCCTCCTCAAGATTGAAAAAACTAAAGAGGTACTAGTCAGCAATGACTGGGGAAAAATTGGGAAGAAAACTTGAAGAACTTTATTGGTAGCAAGTCACTCTTGAACATGACACTTTCACTCCATCACCATCATTGAGTCGGGTTGAGTTATTCCATTCACTGGTCATATCACAATTGGTCCTTCGTACCATCCATTTTTGTGGTTAACACTACCAATCCATTTCAGTGTCGCCGATATGTTCAAGAGAAGTCGCTCAGAGAATTCACCAACCCAGCTTACACCTCATCCACTGCAATACCTTGACACTCCATTTTTCATGACCGCCACCCTGAACCTTGTATCATCAGATCATTTTCACCTCCACAAAATCGTTTCCTTCATTTCATGTCATAGATGTGGGATTCATTAAGGCCCTCCTACGATGGTTCACTTCTTGTCAACATCAGCTCATTATCCAAGAAGTTGACTTAGGAACAACCCCTTCAGTACTTTGAAGCTTGCATGCCTCAATGGCAAGTTTCTCACTTCCGGTGACAGGTTTACATCAATGGCCTTCGACCAAAAGATTTTATGTGGTGTTTGACATCGACTCATGTATTCACACCACATGAATTGTACTGCAGTACCTTGAGGGTCATTATCATTATCGATGATTCCTCTCACACCTGTTAACAGCTTGCATCATTAGCTGGTAACCAGGTGATGTCTTTCCATGTTCAACATTAGAACATCTTTTCACATGGATCAACTTGTACTTCAGGTGAAGATGGACTGAGTTTGAAGACCCCAGATCTAGTTTCATCCATCTAAGCTGTGATATTCAGGAAAATAAAGACATCAAATGTACTCCATAGCTGCACAGATAATCGTCCAAGCTAAGGGATGATGGCTCTACCAAAATCATCAGTCTACCATACAAACGATTGTCTATCCTATGTACATGAAAATGAATTTATAAAGCTAAGCATGGGAATGTCCACTTCATCTAGATCATGAAAATATTATGAAGATAATTTATTGTATTGTATCTTATTACAGGTCACCTTGCAGTTCAAAAAACCTTAGATCCTCATGATAAAGCATTTCACCTAACATTAGAATATTTACGACCTCATGCTTTAGGGGGCAACTGTTATAGACGTATTTCGGCACTACAACCCAAATCACATATGTCCATAAACCAAGGGCTTCTAAATCACTAAAAGTGTTGTTTCATACCGTAAAGGAACAAGGTCAACTGATTACATCATTTCCCAGAAGTTCTCCCTAAAAACCTACTTAGAACTAGTCAAAACTGGACCATACAGACTGCTCCATGCTAAGGGTGCAATGCATCTCACCTGTTACACACAGAGGGTTTGATGCATACTGAAAAGCCCTTCTGTAGGGTGTGATGAGTGGGAGTAGACAAATGGCAAAGGCAGTTTTCTAGCTGGAATCCCAGATAATATTTTAGAAACTTCTCATTTGACACATGCCTCTCTAAATTCACCCGGCGATGAGTAAGAGATCATGAAATCTCCAATTGGAACCAAGAACTATCAGTGAAATGACACTAATCAAAATCCTAGAAGCTGACTCACCCCCTACAAATATCTATATATGGATCCCTCATCCTAGAGATCCAGAGGCTGGAATTTTGTACTTTGTAAGGAAGTGTTGTTGGTTTCTCTATAAAGCATTGTATTGTTGGGTGATCTAGTCTTTCCATGAGGTGAAGAGGACTTTCATGCTGGGAGGATGGCACTAGATCAGACAGCTAGGTTGTAATCCTCTCTTCTACTACTTCTATCAATAAATCTATTTGAGTTTTCCTCCATATGCTTGTATATCTCTGAATCTTGTATTTTTTTATACGTGTATGGTTAATGTACATCTGATTCTATATTTTTTATGGTTATAGATCTCTATGCTTTGATGGTATTTTTCTACTTTGACTCTTCAGGTGTTCTTTGAAGTCAGACAAGTGAGAAAGGAGTGGCAAAATCTCTATCAAAGGAGAGAGGAAACAAGTAAGGAGCCAAACAAAAGACTGAGGTTGGTACTCCTTGCTTCTCTCTCATCTATCTCTCATAAAGGAAAACACAAGTAACTTTAGTTTGTTTGTTTCTAAGATAGCTACCCGTCTTAGTGGGACTAGCAGCTCTGAATGGACACTAGTTTTCCCAATAACACACTGTCACTAATCATGGATCACATTTTCGTCAGTACATGATGGCAGAGCTAACTGATCATTTGGGTCTTCACCATGATAGTTCAAATCCTTACTACCCATAGGCCAATGGCCAAGTTGAAGAAATTAACAAAGTCTTGATTACTATGCTTCATCGAACCATTGGGAAGCATAAAAAGGATTGGCATCACATGCTATTCTTGGCTCTTTAGGCTTACTAGACATTGGCTAAAACAACCACTGGTTTCACTCCATTCCAGTTGGTTTACATTTTAGAGGTGACACTCCTAATCAAGTGTAAAATTCCTTCATTAAAATTAGCTATCAAACTACTCCCTGATACCTCACCTGAAGAGGAATGGTTACTTTATCTCGAGAGACTTGATGAGACCCATTGTATTGTTGGGATGGTGATTGAGGCACAGAAAAACGAGTTAAAGCTCATTTTGATCAAATTGTTTCTCCACGCATTTTTCGCTGAAGGTGACTTGGTCTTGCTATATGACCAAGCCAACAATAAGTTGGGAGTTGGGAAGTTTGAACCTATGTGGCATGGGCCATATATTGTTAAGTGTGTCTTGCAGAAAATCACATATGAGATAAGTGACTATGAAGGTAATGCATTATCACAGCCTCACAATGGGCTTTATCTAAAAAAGTATTATGCATGAATTCTGCGTAATTACTTTTTTACATTATTGTGTGAATTATTTGGTGTTCAGTTTTGATATTTTGGTGTGATTGTTTGCTTTGAAAACATGTTATTTCTTCTTACCTTGTGTTCCACTTGGTTTGCAGATGTCGTCAAACCATTATGTTGGTTTTGTTGATGGTGCTTGTCATAGTACACGAAACTTATCTTCCGTGGCTTGGGCACTATTTTCCCTCGATGGTGAGTTGATCGATTTACAAGGTATTTTCTTGGGATGAACAACTAATAATATTTTCGAGTATAATGTAGTTATTGAACTATTATTAGAAGCAGTTGCTCTTGGAACTAGAACTTTAGTTGTTAAGTTAGATTCACAACTCATTGTGTTACAATTGAATAGTCATTATTCAGTAAGAAATCCACAAATTTTGCATATGTATCTACGTGTTTGATTATTGGAAATAAATTTTGATTATATCACATATCAACACATTCCACGGAATTTGAAAGCACTAACAAATGCATTAGAAAATTATGTTATTGATAGACATTTGCATAGCTTATCAAGATGGTCAAGTCATCATGATACATGAACACATAAGTAGAAGATAAAACAGATATATATATCTATATAATATATATCTAATATATATATATATATATAATATATATATACTTATATATATATATTATAGATATATATATATATATATAGATAATATTATATATCTATATATATATAATATATATATCTATATATATATAATATATATATATAATATATATATATTTATATATATATATATATATATATATATATGTATGTATAAATAAGTGTTCTAGGACAGATAGCTTTCACTATCTATAATAGCACAAAAAACAAGACTAGAAAAGGCTATTCACTGACATGATGCTCTCGATAGCATGATACCTCTTTGATCAGTCAGCCTAAAGGATGACGAAATATTGTAAACACTCCTACTGTATGCATCTGGTATTGCAGTGGCACGTCATCTATAGTCGCATACTCTGGAATCCCTCAAGTGATCACTTCTAGATTTCATTCCATCTCTACCATAGGATATTCTCCTTCCTCGTATGGAGCATCATCTATTTGACGTGCTACTCGTCGTGCTATTTTTGAATTGCTTGGAGGCCTTGCTAGTCCCACATCTACACATTTATCAAAAATAAACTTCCAGATACACTTTAACAAAAAAGCTCATAAAACCTGAAAAAATTCCAAAAGAAATTTTTACCTCCATCAATCCACTGTCCACCCAATGGTAGAGGAAGATCTAGATCCCATCTGAAATCTATGCCTACATAGGCATATTCATCCATAATTATTAGTTATTGGTGCATCCAACCAAATAACTGCGGAGGGAAATGCATCCACTAAACCCCTCCTCCACGAGGCATGACATCACTCTATCTAAGTAGCCTCGAATATTGTGGAGAAAGATCTGACACCTCTGTCCATTGATACTGAAATAGGGGCATGCACTCTAAAAAGAAAGTAACCACAATCGAACCAGAGATGAACTTCTTTAAGTTTCCCAACATTCCTTTGGTTAGTTTCCTCTTCATGCTGTCCAGCACTCCCTCACACTAGTTGAACACTGTTGGAGTAAGGAAATCCACTACATATTGGAATTGTGAATTTGATACCTCATACAAAGCCTATGACCCAACTACATAGGCCATGGTGTGTAGAATTATCCTCAAGGGAAGATTGTCGATGGAAAATATCTTCACCTTCTCACTCATGGTTTTCTTTGCACCCTGACAATTCCTTTTGATTAAGGCATTGTTGCTCTCACATCCTCCACGGGATCCAGAGAGTTGGACTCTTTCTCCTCTTGTAGAAAATCTAGTAATGAAGTAGAGATTCGCTACTTCCAGCTCTATTTCTTGGTCTCCAATGATGAATATTTGTCTATGAACATCCCATAAACCGATCAGATAGTGTAGAAACTAATTTTGAGATCTGAGTCTTGGGGTTTAGAAGAATTTCAATAAACTACAGTTCCTCAAAGCGTTGACACATTCAACATTTTGGGCAGCCTGGTGATCTTCTACCTCATGACCTCTTTCCTTCCATTCGATGACCATGTTGTCAAAATATCCTACAAAATAACCGTTTACATTTATGAAATTCCTTTTCATGGATTAAAAACACAAAAATTATTCTCAAGAGAAAAGATTTCTCTTCATTTTTCCTCCTTGCTGCCAACACATCTGTTTTAATTAATTTCATGCTAGCAGCACATGAGCCTTTTGGGCTCAGGAGAAGTCAGCGTGGATCTGATGAGGAGACTTGTGTTGATCACCCTCAATTTTAAAATTCAAAATCTTCCCTTTTGAATAGAAAAAATCCTCAGAAATGGCATGAAATTAGAATGAAAAGCAAGGAAAAAGGAAGAGCTCTTACCCGTAGTTGATGGTTCGTGAAATGATGCCCTGGATCTCCCACACTGCTTACCTGAAGAATCAAGGAAAATAGGGTAAAATGTGCTCTCCAATTTACTCCATGTGAAAATAGTAAAAATGTTTTTACTTTTAGTCTGCAGTTGGGCTAGGGTCCCCTGGGTCAATTTTGGGGAAAAAATCCCAAGTTTTGTTATATACAATGTAAAGTCTCCTCAAATTTTTGTCATGGAGCACGTAGATAGTAAAGGAGTCAAAAAGGGTTTTACCCTTGTTTTATGTAAGTTGAGTCAGATTTTGAAGATCTACCTATGTTCTGTGGACCATGGCATTGTATAAATAGATGTGTCTTAGGGATGACTAAGGACATGAAGAAGTAAGGAAGTATTCCATGGAATGAGTCTAAAGGGGTTAGCACAAGTAAGTAAGAAGGAAGGCTCTGCATCTGTGTCCGTAGAGGCCTAGAGTAGAGTCCACAGCTGGGTGCGCAGACCCCTACAACTAAGTGCGTAGGGAAGTCTTGAGTCTATATGCTAAATTGATTATCAATAAGGAAGATTATTACTAAATTTCTTGTGTTTACCCATTTACTTCTGTTGTGTATGAATGTGCTTTATGATGTGATAAATAATGCTTGTATGAAATAATGATGTATTGATGCGTGACTTTACATGGTGTATATTGTCATATGAACACAATTGACATTAAGTGTTTACGCGAAGATTATACTATTGCATGTTAAATTTATCCAACACTTAGGCAAGACTGAATAATTGTTGGATTAAGAATAGCCTTGAATGCACATAAGTGGCTGGTTAGCCTATTCAGGGTCTGCAAAACTTAGTTGTAGACCTTTGTGAAGGTCTAGAGGCCAATTCAAGGAAGTTATATCAATAAGCCTTAAAGGCTTATTGATCTGTACGAAGGTAGATTTAGGGAATAAAATGACATCACGCTGATCTCTGGGTGCAAAAACTTGGTTCCAACATCCCCCCATACTGCATTGGGTGAGACTTTAGTCCACACCCCATGGATTGATGCCGAAAAGGCTAGTAGTGTAAGGATTTGTTTGGCACAACTAACTCTGAACCTGAGTCAGGACTGACTAAGCCAACAAATGGTTCTATTGCTGAGATCAACAATAAAAATGGTTTGACCTTCCTTACCTTGCTACAGATGATGCTATTGAGGAGGTCATCAAGCGTTGGCCGACAGATTGGCATACTCTATCTGATCTAGTCACGATAACCAACAAGTCCACGAAGAAGAAAAAGAAGGAATCAGCCAAGTAGAAGGTCCAACAGTTGGCCAAGAAGCGCAAGAAAGAGGCTGAGGAGAGGGACTAGGTGGAAAAGGAGCGAGCCACAAAGTAGCGATATGAATAACAAGAGTGCGACTCTAAGCCAGTGGTAAGTCTCCTTCACCCCAAACAGAGGAGGAGGAGTAGTCAAGGCAGGACAACAGTGGTTAGGAGGAACATAACACTCCCTTTTGGATAAAGAGATATAGGGGTATGCAGGAGGAGGTGCCACAGAAGAAGTCAAAAGTGACAAAGCCATCATTCGATCCAATCACTCTGACAAAAGGTGACCTTGATGAGATTGGAGACAAGGTGCGTGATACCACAGTGGAACTGTTGCAGCAGTTCGAACAGAAAAAAAAATAGGCGCTAAGTACCATCGAGAAGGATTTGTGTGAGATATAGATTCAAACGAGTAAGATCCAGGTGAGTGCAGAGCAGGTATGTGCTTTATAGACAAGCTTAGCACCGGGAACCAGTCATGCAGCAGAAATGGTTCGATCACTGGATCTCTAGGCACTTGTGCTACAAGATGGATCCTTGAGTGTGGAAGCGACCAATGACAATGTCATTGTAAGTTGTCTGAAGAACATTGGCCTCAACCTGGCCGTGCTCCCAAATGATTTCCTCAACACGGTGCAGGCAGGTGTGACAACCGATTTCAGAGCTTAGGAGAAGCACACACTAAGCCTAATCAATGACTATAGGGTGAACAATGAGAAAACGTTCACTGAAAAGACAGAAGCATTGCAGACAAAGGAGAAAATTCAGGCGTAGAGCAACTAGCTCATGGCTGTAGTGGAAGAAGCATGCAGAATGGTTCCAGAATTACATATCCCAGAGGAAGCACCATTGGAGGCAAAGATCAGAAAACTTGTTGTGGGTGTGCATGATGCCAAGGCAGAAGTGGCTAGAGTCCAATTTGAGATGAACAAGAAGATAACAGAACTAGAGCTCAAGTCACAACCTTCAACCCCGCCAGAGGTAAGGGAACAATGCAAAGCCACTGTGAAATATGGAGTTGCGACAGTGGATGTCGCGGTGGCGAGTTGCACTGCACTATTTGAGCAAGCCATGGAAGTAGTCACAACCTTGCAGGGAGGTCCCACCCTGCAGGTCTTGAATACAGAGATCCATGAGCTCCAACACAATATAATGAAGTGAGGGCGACAGTGCCCTCCATTGCTACAACACAACACCTTTCCAAGCTGCAGGAGGCTAAGCGGATGCTTACACAAGTGGAAGCAGTACAAAAGAAAGAGGTCATCCTTAAGACCAGATTGGGGACTTGGTTGGATGAGACCTACATTGTCTCTGCCAATATTCAGGAAAAATTTATGAACTTGTAGTGTACACAATAGAATATCAAGAATGATAGTGCAGGACTAGCCATAGAGTAGCTACTGGAACAGATCAAGCAAGCATCCATGGAGAGCACAGATGAAGTAGCGATTGCACAAGTGGATCTAGGGGACCTTCATAGAAAGATCTCTACGCTAGCCGAGTGACTCAAGGGAAAGTCACAATCTTTGTGTTGGGGGCCTATTGGGATAGGGTCCCCTAGGTAAATTTTGGGGAAAACATCCCAAGTTTTATTATATACAATGTAAAGTCTCCACAAATTGTGGTCATGGAGAGTGTAGATAGTAAAGGAGTCAAAAATGGTTTACCCTTCTTTTATGTAAGTTGAGTCAGATTTTGAATATTTACCCATGGTTTGCAGACCATGGGATTGTATAAAAAGATGTGTGGTAGGGATGTCTAAG
The DNA here is from genome assembly GCA_000404065.3 of Pinus taeda. Classification (NCBI taxonomy): domain Eukaryota; kingdom Viridiplantae; phylum Streptophyta; class Pinopsida; order Pinales; family Pinaceae; genus Pinus; species Pinus taeda. The sequence continues at coordinate 25,273 of APFE030705968.1, forward strand.
GACATGAAGAAGTAAGGAAGTAGTCTATGGAATGAGTCTAAATGGCTTAGCACAGGAAAGTAAGAAGGAAGGTCCTTGCAACTATGTGCGCAAAGTCCTAGAGTAGAGTCCGCAACTAAGTGCGTAGACCCCTGTGGCTAGGTGCATAGGGAAGTCTTGAGTCTGTAAGCTGAAGTGATTATCAAGAAGAATATTACTGAAATTAATGCATTTACCCATTTACTTCTGTTATAGATGAATGTGCTTTATGTTGTGATAAATAATGCTTGTATGAAATCATGATGTATTCATGCATGACTTTACATGGTGTATATTGTCATATGAATGCAATTAACATTAAGTGTTTACGTGAAGATTATACTTTTGCATGTTAAAGTTATCCAACACTTAAGTAGTATTGAATAATTGTTGGGTTAAGAATAGTCTTGGATGCATGTAAGTGGCTGATTAGCCTATTCAAGGTCCGCAAAAGCCAGTCATAAACCTTTGTGGAGGTCTAGAGGCTGATTCAAGAAAGTTATATCGATAACCCTTAAAGGCTTATTGATCTGCGTGAAGGCATATTTAGGGCATAAGACGACATCACGCTGATCTCTGGGTGCGAAAACGTGGTTCCAACATCCCCCCATATTGCTTCGAGTGAGACTTCAGTCCGCGCCCCATGGATTGATGCCAAAAGGGTTAGTAGTGTAGGGATTTGTTTGGCACAACTAACTTTGAACCTAGGTCAGAACCCATTAAGCCAACATCTATTTATAAGTTTTACAATACATTTTTGCCAATATTTTATTATTATCCTCAATATCAATGATGTGTGGTTGTCTTTGTGAAGTTACATGCTCTTTTCATTGCTTACAGTGATCATTTTTTTTTATTCAATGAGTTTTTGTTATATCTCTTTTTCAGACTCGTTAAACATAAATGAAAAAGGAACTCCCCTGGAATCATTCTTAAGCTATTTCCTAACTCTTTAAATATGGAACGATTTTTGAGTAATTTTCCTGTAGAACTTGTTAAATTAAATGAATTAACTTCATCTAAGTATACATTTACCCCTTTCTTGGGCTGGGATTGACTATTTACGAAAAAGGTACACCTTGCTCAACATGGTCAAGATGTTCTGTCAAATATTGTTTTCTACATTTTCAGATTCAAGCGAAAAATTATGAAAAGGGAAATGATGGAGTTTTCATTTTCATCTCTTTTTCAAAATTTCTAAATATGAAAAATATGTTGAGTTATTCTTTCGTCAGACTTGTTAAAAATTAAATGGTGAAAGAATTGTCGCCGTGACAAGATCGAGTTTCTCCTTCCTAGGACTTGTAAAACATACTAGGATGGATTCATTCGAAGAATGAACTTATACAACAATCATATGTTATCCCCTTCAAGCTTGTGATAAAAATAATTGGGGTACTTCCTAGAAATAGTGCAGAAAAATGAAAGTGAAACATCTCTTGTATAGGTAGCATGTCGCTCTTGAACATGACACTCATTTGCATCTCGTGTTGGGTGTGGGATATCCTCGCTCAGTTACTTGTCTTTCTAGGTTTGGGTGATCTATTTTTCCTCTTATCTAACTATTCTATTTCATGATCATGACCCGTGTTCCTATGTTGAGTCAAACGTTGCCACATTCCATAGTCGTGTCGTTGATATGTTCAAGAGAAGTCATATCTATAGTTTTTTACCTATACATTGTTTGACCCTTTTCTAAAGTCTTGATCATGCTCATTCACTTCACGTTGTTCCTTATTTCATGTCGATGATGGGGGAATCATCGTGGCACTCCTTCGATGAGTCACTTCATGTCGACTTCAACTCATTATCTAGGAAGATGACTTAGAAATTCCCTTTTAGTACCTTAGAGCTTGCATGCCTTAATGGCAAGTTCTTCGCATCTGAAAACATGTTTTCATTATTGAACTTCGATCAGATGATTCCACAAGTGTTCAATATCAGTTTCATTTTCACATTCACGGATTGTACTGTTGTACCTTGAGGACCATTTTCATTATTGGTGGTTTCTCTCATACCTATTAATGGTCCACATCATTGGCCAGTAATCAGTTGGTTTTCTAGCATGTTCGACTTCGACACATTCATTCGCATGTTAGAATTTGTAATTTTATTAGGTTGGGATGGAGCACAAGGCCTTGAGTTTTATTCAATATGACTCAGGTTATGTGGATTTATGTATTGTTGATGATTGTACACAGGTTCCTCCTATATCAGATGGTTGTGTCCATGCCTTGGATCTTATATTTACAAATGATCCTTTTCATTTGGATGGTTGTGCCCCTACCATGGATCTTTCTGCATATCCCTTTCTATCTGAAAGGCTGCGTCCATACAGTGGATTCATTTTTTGACATCAGATATGTATATGTATATGCATCCTTGATTTGCAGGTCTGCTGACAATGTTTTTTCTCATCCTTGCAAAATCTTGTAAAGCATCTCAACCATCACTCTCTGCTCTACCTTCATGCCTTAGAGGGCATATGTTACACAGTATTTTGTCATGCCTCCTACACTTCCCTGTGTCATACCGTAAAGTTCCTAAAACTTGTCAATCATGTAGTATACCCATTCTGATATATAATTTAGATCCTCCCTGAAACACTAATGGAAACATGCCTTGAGCCTTCCCTGAGAAAGTCATCTCTAAAAACCTAATTTCAGGATCAACATGACTTTGACACTAGCAACTAGTGTTGGTGACAAGTTGCACCATACTATCCTCATGCTACTAGCACACTTTTTACTTAGATACCTATGTTGATTCCTAAAAGTAAAGTTTTCCCAAAGAGGACAAGAAGCTTCATGATCTATAGGCTTCTGGAATGATGAGATGGAGGTTGTTCAATGTGGAGGTGGTCGAATTCTCCCAATATTTCCCTTTGATCTTATCCCTATAATCTACCTCCTTGAGATTAGGGCCTTCTCCTATCTTTGGAGATATCCTAACTCCCTCTCCCAGCCTATATATTCATCCTCTCCCATTCCCAAATGGTTGGTCTTTGGTTATTTTCACCCTTATGCTAAGATAGTGCCAACAAACTACTCATTTGGCTTGGAGAAGGAGTGCTTGGAAAGCTTGAGCTTGGAATTGGACATTCACTCAAGGAGAGCTTATTGATGTCAAGGCTTGGTTGTATGCTTCCTCCTTTATTTCATTAATATATACAACTATTGGTTCACTTTCCATATTTTTTTGTGTTAATGCATCATTTATCTTAATGCTCCTTGATCTTTTAAGTGTACTACTTTAAATTATGCTTGTTGTAATTGTATGCTTTGTTGTGTCTTTGATCTCTTGTGAAGGTATCCAAATCCTATGAGCAATAGAGCTAATCTTGAGGCACAAGAAATTCGAGGTATTCAACAAAGGAGTATGTTGTAGCATCAAAATGAGGCAGGTCATCTTCCTCTTCTCTCATTTCAATTCTAATTTAGGAAAGTGTCCTTGTAGATTGTCACGTAGCTTGCCAATCCTACTTATTGGGCTAGAGGGATCGCCTCTGTCCACAGAGAGGATTTCCCTAGACAATAGTGTCCCTTGACCTTGGTCTTATTTTTCCTTTATTAACTTTTATTACATGAACTTTTAACTCAAGGTTGTTAAAAAAACCACCATTAGTAATTTAGACTAGATCACTACTATCCAAATGACATCCATCTACATTAAGGATTTGATCAAAATTTACATCTTCACCAAACAAATTACCCAAGTCATAAGGTTCTTATGTTTTCACTCTAAGGATGAATAGATTGAATGACTTTCGTGAGTAACCTGAATAGAAGAATTTTCTTCAAGAAAAATTGGGAATCACAAGGGATGGAAAGGATACTCAATGATTTGATTACATTCTTCTTGATCACAGATGATCTCACTACCCTGTGTTAATTTAAAATCGAACTAATTAGATGATGAATTTGGAGAGCATGGAGTAGAACACGAGTGATAGTGAGGTAAAGTGTGTTTCAACAAGAACATCTTCTTTAACTGAATTAGATTCAATGTCTAAATCTTTCAAAACAATTTTTTCTTGAGAGACCGAAAGATATAAAGGTGCACTTGGAAAACCACCATTACATACAATAATGGAGTCATAATCATCAGAATTATGGTTGTTTAAGATGTCATATTGATTAGGAAAATAAATTACATTTGATACATCATCGAGATTGCTAGATTCAAAATCAACCAAAGATGGAAGAACATTATCTTGACATGGAGGATTTTGGAAAAGACAAGAAATATCTTAAAAGAATTTTCACCTGCTTACCTCTCTAATTATGAAGAGTGGCTACCTTGCACCTGATCATTATTTGTATTTGGAAGAGATTGATCAAGCAAATCTATGGGCAAGGGGTCATAAGGAAATGGTGATAAAGGATGATAGGAATCCAACTCATATTCATGAATAGAGTTATGAGTTTCAATATCATATTGACAAATGAAAGTATTCGTCTTCAACATAGGCTTGATGAATCATTCCAAGGTTTATTCCATATGATCTAGATCATGAGAAAGAGATGAAGGTTGAAGTGGCAGATTAGGTATCTGATTTGCATATTTCCCAACTTCAACATTATCACAGGGAGGCACCCAAATTGGTAATAAAAAAGGAGGGAAAGGGACACAAGTAATAGTAGGTTCCTCCTCTGAAATTGGATGTGTATCACAATTTACAAAAGTTGGGAAAATAATAACATCTAGGGGTTTATATTCACACTTATTCAAAGATAATTGAACCAAATGTTCAAACTTTTTCTTAAAGAAATCCAAATCTGTATATTCTTCAGGAAACACACAACATATGTGAAGGAATCTGTCGGAAAAATCTTCAATTGATTCATTAAGATTCATTCTAAGTTGAATGATTCTTTTATAAACAATTCGGTAATCATTCCCATCAAAAGCTTGATGAAGCTCCCTAAGAAATTGATCAAAAGAATGGATAGATGCAAATGAAAAGGTATGAAACCATTGATTAACACTATTTTCAAGGGTGAGGGAGAAAAGCACACAATAAATATATTCATCATCTATTTAATTGTATTCATAAAATTTAAGAAAATCAAATATATGCTTAGTTATGGATGTTCCATCCTCACCATCAAACTTCAATTGAGAAAAGTCATAAAAAAACTCTTTAGGGATTAAACATTAACTGACAAATATATTTTAGGATGAGCCATTAAATATAATAGATTCAAAACAAACTCAACAAGCACAACGTGTCATATGGCACTCCTAGCACCATAATGTCCACAGTGTTGGATACTACCAACATACATGGGGTCCCCCTGATGTGAAGTTTCAATTAGACCTCAAAACATTTGGAGTAGGAGCCCCATCTAGAGTGTCGGCCCCTCCACCACAAGTATAATGTTTTCCTTGGTTTCAATCCATAACATAAGAGATTATCCACATAATCTTTGAATAAACAAGTAATTTGACATTGTGAACCATTCATTGTAATGTGTAAAAGGAGACCTTCATGAGTGGGAGATAAGAGTGAGTCTCTAGAAGGAAGTAATAGTACCAACCTAAGAGACACACGCAAGAGCATGAAAGGATTCATTAGAAAAATATTTCACATAACTATTTTTAAATCGAATACAACACACATTCAACAATATGAGTACTAAAGCAATCAAAGTAGTTCAATTTATCTAGTACATATGAACACAACATATATTGTAAACATACCAAGAATAGTCCTAAAAAATTTGTGATACATGCATGAAAATGTGTTGGCTCATTAAGATTCAATTAGGTGAAAGATCCAAGTACATAGTTACAATGATGAGGCACTAGTTCTAGTAATGGAACATTAAGTCACTTCTTGCTTCTCCAAAGAATAGCTTTCTCTCCAAATAGAGAAGCCAAGACTAGCTCTCCAAATCTTAAGCCTCCAAAATAATTTTCCTTGAGTTATGAGGTTTCTTTTATAACAAGAGGAATGGCCTTTCATATCCTATTAACTCTTGAGTTACCTCATGACTCCTAGACTTCTAATGTGTCCTTTAGACTTCTAAACAACTCTTGAACTTCTAAATTACATTTGCACTTCTCTACAACTCTTTTGTCCATAGATAACTATGTGACTCTTTATATTCCACATATGAATTTTGGACTTCCACACCTTACATTTTGTCCTTTTCCCTTTAATAATTACATCATTACATTCCACATGATGTGGTATGGCACATGGATACACATTGACTATTATGATGACACTTTTATAAGTTATAACTTAACAATGATGACATGGACTTCATGATGAGGGGTCAATGTCAAGTTGTGTTCCTTACTATGTTGGGTCCCTATAATACTAGTGATTACCCCATTATTTTGTATTTGTACCCCTTATTAATATTATTTTCCCCATATTGTTATTACTATGCCCCATAGAATCCCTCTATTGTTATTTTTGTGGTTTTATATTATTATTGTTAGGTCGGCTGGGTTATATTCTGAATCCTTAGACTCCTATATGTAGAAAGGAGGTTTTGTCATTTGAATCATCCAAGAATTGTTCATTTATGTAATGTAAAGGAGGTTTCCCCCTCGAAGAGGCTGAACTCTAAGGCGTTGATCTATCTTTTCTATCTTTTTTTTTTGAGCTGGTTTCATAACATTTGGTGTCAGAACTTTGGATTTTAGGGTTTCACTACTCCAAATAGGTCTTCGTGGTATTTTTGCTTTAACTTTTTTCCTGGGACATTTCATAAGCTAAAAAAAACCCATTTGAGAATAAATCACGGTGAACCTCAGATCCAAATTTCAGAGCTTTTTACACTATATTTGCAAAGATATGATCTGAGGAATTTGGTCTTTTTGCAGACTCCTGAATTACATTCCAAAGCGATGACCTGGGGAAAATCGTCGTAAATTTCTATCTGAGCATCGGATTAAAATTTCATAAGAAGGTACAAAAATAGGACGGAATGTAGTTTCTTGTATATGTATATCAGAGCCAAAGGTTGAAACAGTGACTCGTGGCACGTAGTACAAGTTCACTCTACTGAACTAGTCTATAATTAGGTCACTGTGGGAGATTTTGCATAACCCTTCCTTGGAGAATCCAATTTGGATTAGATTGGTGGCATTGGAAAGAGGACATAGAGAGCTTTTGCAGGTCATAGTTTCATAACTGGATGACCCGAAACTACAGAGATACATCAGAGGCAATATCAAGCTCCTACAAAGTGAAAAAAGGTGTGTAGATTTTTTTAAGTTTTTCCTTGAGCTTGGTTTGAAAATTTATTTTGAAGGAATTAAAAGGACATAGTAGAGAATTATTATCGGTAACTGATGCCCCAAGGAAAGAAAATGCAAACACATAGTCAGCAACCTGAAAGCTCTAGCATGACTCATGAAGAAGAGGAAGAAATACTACATGATATATCGAAATTACAAGACCAAGTGCAACAAATATCACTCTCACAAAAGCTAACAGAAGCTAAGATAAATGGCGTGAAATCTAAGCTAAAGGGCGTGGAAGCTAAGATGGATGATTGGAAGATAGATTTGAAGATGGATTTGAAGAGAGAAATCGCAGATTTGAAGATAGATTTGAAGATAGACATGGCAGATTTGAAGACAGATTTGAAGACAAACATCGCAGATTTGAAGACAGATTTGACAAATTTTCTACAAGAAATACTTACTAATGGTAAAAAGGTCGTAAAGGAAACTCATGATGCGAACAAAAGAAATGTTAATAATGATTTCATAGACTCTAATGTGGGATCGAAGACCCACCATATTCCAAAAATCGATATGAGGAAGTTTAATGGCAAGGATCCCACAACATGGATATTACAGATGGAGCAATTCTTCGATCTCAATAATGTGCAAAACACACAAAAGGTACGTATGGAAACTTTATATTTGGAACCAAATCAGTTTGGATGGTATCAATGGCTTTGCTCTCATAAACAATTTATCACTTGGGCAATTTTTATGGAAGAATTGATGGCACATGATGAGGATACAAAAAGCAACACTTTTTTTAGCCAATTGATAAGTCTCAAACAAAAGGGTTCAATAATGGAGCACATTGAGGAGTTCCAAAAATTGAACATAAGGGTAAAAAATATTCCAGAGAAGAATAGGATTGATGTGTTCATAGGGACTTTAAAGGATAATATCCAACATGATGTTCGCCTTTGGGTACCCGATTCATTAGAGAAGGCATTCAGGTTAGCAAGAAAAATGGAAAGCAAGATTATGGCAACCAGGCAGCATACCACTCACAACTATAAAGATGGAAGTGTTGTTGCCCCTAGTCTTCCACAACCTATAATGTTGACATCACAACAATTGGAAGAAAAAAGAGCAAAAGGACTTTGTTATAGTTGTGATAGCAAATACACTAAAGGTCATAAGTGTGCTGAGAAGAAATTATTCTACATAGATTGTGAAGAGGAAGAAGAAAAGGAGCAAGAAAGGTCAAAAGAAGAGGATATACTCCAAGGAATAAAGCCTAAATGAAAAACAAATGAATCCGACTATATCTTGTAATGCATTGGTGGGAATTACCACTCTTCAAACCATCAAGATAGAAGGACAAATCAAGAAGAAAAAGGTAATAGTGTTGATTGATTCAGGAAGCACCCACAATTTTAT